>JABXWE010009055.1:0-43591 GCA_014611495.1 Limonius californicus | reverse complement strand
GAGGCACCCTTCTACTAAGTGAACATCCTCATTCTTCCTGTTGATTCGTGCTTCGGTCTATAATTCTGCAAAGAAAATAGTGTACTCGTATTAAATAATATAATATAATGATAATTATGTATAACATTTATTAACAAATCAGTATGCATTGATCTTTATGCTAATTGCTCTTTAAGTTAAGTTCATTTTAATAGAAGGCCCGGAACCATTGGTACGTATGAGTTCTTAAATAGCAACTTTTGCAAATACAATTTTGCGATTACATAACAAAAGTATTTATAGGCATGCGTCTTCGGGAATGTAATTGAAAACTTTTTTGGTTACATGAATATTTTAAAATGTATTTTACCCGCATTTTCTCGTTGTACGAGGTGTGTTCAATTGAAACGCATCTTTGTTTTAAAAAAATTATTCAACAATTTAATTACAAATAATTACCGTAACAGGTAAGGCACTTATTCCATTGTTTTACTAACCCACGTATATTCTGATCATGGAATTCTTGTGGCTGCTGATTGAAGAAGTCTTCCACACCTATCTGTACTTCTGCGTACAGACTCAAAATTCCGACATTTTAACGCCTTTTTCAGCAGTCCAAAATATGGAAATCGCAAGGCGATAGATTCGGGCTATAGGGTGGATGCTCTAAAACCCTCCATTTCTTTCGTTGAAGATTTTCTTTCACTACATTAGCAACATGAGGCCTAGCATTATCGTGCAGCAAAATGATCCCACGCGTAAATTTTCCTGGACGTTTCAGTCTTGTTGCTTGATGAAACTTGTACAAAGTTTCATTGTACTTGTACAGATTTGTATTGATATTTACTCCAGGTTCCTTAAGCTCTATCAACAAGCATCGTTCATGGTCGAAAATGTTAACATCCCCTTGCCTGCACTCCTGCAGAAGGTTGTGCTTTAAACGTCATCGGTGGTGGTGAACTTGAATGTTTCCACGGCATCGGCGATAACTTACTGGATGGCTTGTAGTAATGACACCAAGTTTCGTCACCAGCAACTATTGACAGAAGAAAGTCATCACCATTTTGCCTAGAGTCTGTGAGGTGTTGCAGAGATAAGCTCATTCCCAAGCATTTTTGTTTGTAGGATCGCAGGCTGATCAAACTTGGACTGATTTTCAACAACAAACGCCATTTAAAAATCAAGGTTTTAAAAGTCAGAATCAAATTCAACCCCCAGAAACTTATTAACGTGTTGCTTACAAACACTGCTAACATTAACAAACGTTATTTGAATTATTGCATTTGTTTTCAAGGTTAAGTTGATCAAAGATGGGTGTCAGTTGAACAAGTCTCGTATTTACTTTTATGAAGTTAGTTTTATATGTAGTACATCTATAGAAGTCCTTATAATGATAGACAGACAAGCAGAAAGCATATTCGAAAGGACAACAAAAAAAATTAACTGCACCTGTGGGGTAAGTGTTACGCTTTGTATTGTGATTTCTTTAAAAATTAAATCGAACATCTGTGAGGATGTAAGATACATACGAGGGTGATTCATTATTTATTGTCCCTGATATGAAACCAAATGACTAAGACATATGAAACAACTTTATTTCTCAACATGACCCCCTAAAAGGTTAACGCACTTAGTATAACCACGATGCAGAGCTTGGATGACTTTTAAAGAAACTCTTTGTCCTGCACTGCAAACCACTCATTCGCAGCAGTCATCACCTCTTCATCGTTCGAAAAATGGCATGAGTTTTTCGTAAGTGTCTCGTTATTGTGTGATCACGTGGTAAATAACCAACATGAAGAACTCTCTCAGAATCCCAAAACATTATACACATTATATTTCTTACCGATGAAGTCACACTGAACTTTCGTGGGGGTGGGGAACCACACGCCGACATTCCATACTTTGCTGCTTTGACTCTGGAGTGAACCCAGGTTTCATTTACAGATATAAATCTTTCCAAAAATCCATCCAAATCCGTGTCCATTAATCTCAAATTGCTGGCGGCAGTGAGAAACCTGGCCTGCTTCTGATTGAGTGGCAACATTTTCGGAATCCATCGTGGGCAGACTGTTCTCAACGCTTCCAACGGAAATGCCACGTGTCTCAGCAATATATTTTACTTTAATTCTCCGATCACTCAGGAGTGACAACAGGTTTTGGTGGTTCAGCACCTGGTGCATGCTGACATGCCTTTCTTGCTATTTTAAAATTCCGCCCTTCTTCTTCCTAGAGTGATTTATCTCTTACGAGACGCAGCGATCTCCTCTCCTATGCCTATGTTGCTCTTTTAGAGTGCCACAGGCATAGAAGACCTACAGCTTAACGTGGGCTCCAAACCACGACAAGTGTAAACACTTCTACTCCAGAAAATACTTACTAGGCAGAATACTTTGTTGGCTTGTCATGGCTCTGCGAGGGAGAAAGGCTGCTAAAAATCCGATGTTCCGGTACTGGGAATTGAACTCAGGACCTTCAGCGTAGAAGTCTAACCCGCTAACCTCTAGCCCAAGGCCGCCATCCTGATACCGATTTTAATTACTTGATATGATGGGGTAAAATCGTCCAAAACCCCGGACATGTCATTATAAATTTCCGATAAACCCTGGTATTTTATCACAGCCCTTGTCTCGAATTTTTGTGATTCTACAAAATCACTACAGTAACATGAAATGTATAATTTTTATAAACAAGAAAATAGGCACCTGCATATATTAATGTTAATAGCTGACGTTTCTAGGAAAAAAATTATTTATTTGTCGGCCAATGCCTTCTATGTTAGGAAAAATAATTGACAATAAATAATTCATATTTTTTGTAATATAAAAATGGGCCAAATGTAGCCTAAGTATTGTAGTGCACGTGCACAACATTTATCGGGTTGCCTTGTTTGGGGTTGGATATGTTTTTGTTATTGTTTAGTTAGTTACCGTTTTTCCATTCAATAAACAACACACGTTCTCCTAAAAGCTTGTTTTAATCTTGTATTGGAGTCTGGTACTTTACCAGATCCCAATAGTACATAGAGATGCTCTTTCAAATCATCATCATCAATATACAATTCAGATAGAGCCCTTCGTCAGAAGAAAGGTAGGTCTATCAACTTTTTTTTAATAAATGTATATATTTTTATATTGGAACAGCGGTACAGTAATATGATGTATGTATGATGTTGACATTTTATTATATCCTACTGACATTTTTCTTAGGGTGAAGGTTTAGAAGAGTAATACGAGAGCAGCCTTTTAAGTTTTTACAAACGACCACTAGGGCATTACTATTTTAGTAAAATTTTACATTTGTTATTATGAAAACGGTGGCTGCTTAGAAATTGACCGAGTAGTTTGTTTACAGTGGGCGTTTAATTTGTGAAAAAATGAAAATTTGAAGGTTTTCGTTGGATGAGTTTTTACGATTTTAGTAAAGGCCTAGCTCAACAACAATGCATAGAATCGTTTCGTTCAACTTTTGATAATGAAGCACCATCAGAAAAGACTGTTTACAATTGGTTTGCAATTTCCTCGTGGTCGTGCGTCCCGTCCGTCAGTGATGAATTTCGTGAAGGTCGACCAGAATCGGTTGCTATTCCAAAAAACATCGATGCTGTGCGTATCAGGTGACGAAACTAGGATATATTCGTATGAACGGGAAACTAAGAAACAGTCTACTGTCTGGGTGTTCCAAGATGAACAGAATCCCACAAAAATTATTCGTTCACAAAGCACTTTTAAGAAAATGATTGCTTGTTTCGGCTGTACTGGACATGCCGCAACCATTCGTTTTAGAAGATCGAACAGTTAACGCTAAATGGTATACAACGATTTGTTTGCCAGAGGTCATCGACGAAATCAGGAAAAACAACCGAAAACGTCGCATCATTCTTCATCATGACTATGTCAATTTTCACACAGCTCGTCAAACAATTGATTATTTGAAGGAGAAAAACATCGAATTAATGTCTCATTGCCTGTATTCACCTGATTTATCGCCTAACAACTTCTTTTTGTTCCCGAATGTCAAACAAAAAATGCGTGCACAGCGATTTTCATCACCTCTAGAAGCTGTTGAAGCCTTCAAAAACCATGTATTTGAGATACCAACTTCAGAGTGGCAAAATGTTTCGATAATTGGTTTGAACGCATGCAAAAGTGTATAAATCTTAAAGGGGAATATTTTGAAATGCAATAAAACAGTTTGTTCCAAAAAAATTTTTTTTTCATAGTTTTTGTAAAAACGTAAAAGGCTGCCCTCGTATACTGATAAAATACTTACTTTTAAATTAGAAATGCGACGTATTGTAATTATTGAGCGCAGAGCAACCACTGTCTGCATAGTGTTTCTTAATCGATAATTATCATTGTCGGTGTAAATCCGAATGTGGACTGATGTCGCCATTCTGCAGAGGTCATGCTATCATGTGGGATTTTTCTTTATGTTTACTTTTAGATTTATAATCAGAACGGCGTATTGAAATATTGCTGATAAGTTTAAAATGTTTGTAGGAATCCTGAAGGTACCAACAAGTAATTCGGTGTTCAATATTGAGAATATTTTTGTTATAATAAATGTCATTGTTCATCATAAACTGCGTAAACTGTTAAATTCCTACGCTCTATCGGGCTGCGTTTAGTGATTCTCAATTTATTTCACATTTAATTAAAAATTGGGTACGATGGCAACCATTCAATTCGACTGGGAGCCAATCTCAAAGATGTGAAGTCATTTGAAAGTTGTTACGGGAATGCTAAGTCGCCCTGGACTGCCATCCAGGAATACAATTACGACGGTTGCCTGTTATATTTCGGGATTGGGCAACCCTAAGTGCTGCTATCTGGCAGCTGACGTCACTATCGTAAAATTTGACGTTTTTGACGGTATACATACTCAGAACGTTTTGACGTACGAGCGCTATTTTTGTTGTTTACAGTAACTTAAAAAATTCAATTCAATTCGGCCAAAAAATTGAATTAAATCGTGAACATTTTCGTGTGATTATTTTTACAACTTTCGACGTGGATTAACTCAACAACAGTGCATCGATGAACTTAATTCGATTTTTGGCGATGAAGCACCGTCAAGGACCAGTGTTTATCGACGGTTTACCGATTCAATCGTGGTCGTAGTTCGCTCAACGACAAATTTCGTAGAGGTCGTCCAAAATCGGTTGTTGTTCCGAAAAACATTGATGCGGTGCGTGAACTGATACTGCAAGACCATCATGTGACTTATCGTAAGATTGAGGTATCCTTGGACATTAGTGGGACCAGCATACATTCAATATTGCATGAACATTTGGCCGTAAAAAAATTTGTTGGCGTTGGATCCCACATAATTTGATAATCGCTCAAACACAAGCTCGTGTCAATTGGTCGCAAGAAATGCTCAAAAAATTCGATCGCGGTGCTTCAAAACATGTGTATCACATCGTGACAGGTGACGAATCGTGGATCTACGCTTATGAGCCCGAAAGTAAACAGCAGTCAACTGCATAGGTCTTCCAAGGCGATCCAAACCCAACAAAAGTCGTTCGTGCTCGAAGTACTTCGAAAGCAAAAGGTCACCTGCTTTTTTCGGAAAAATTGGACATGTCTCAACCATACCATTGGTGCAACGTAGAACGGTCAATTCTGAATGGTGCACAACCATTTCTTTGTCACAAGTCTTCGGAGAAATAAGGAAAACCAACCGCCGAAGATGGATTATTCTCCACCACGACAATGTGAGCTCTCACATATTGGTTCGAACAAGTGACTTTTTGAGCACTCAAAACGTCGATTTGATTAGTCATACGCTTTATAGTCCTGATTTGGCACCCAGTGATTTCTTTTTATTCCCGAACATCAAAAATAAATTGCGATGTCAATGTTTTTCGACACCTGAAGAAGCAGTTGAAGCGTTCAAAATGCATGATTTGGAGATACCTCAATCGGAGTGGAAAAAGTGCTTCGAAAATTGGTTCACACTTATGCAAAAGTGTATTGATCTTCATGGAGAATATTTTAAAAAACAATAAAGCCATTTTCGATGATAAATATTTGTTTTTGTTTTCTACTTCTGAAATATAAAAGGCAACCCTCTTACACAGTATATAATGTAATCGAATCGAGATCTCTTCTGATGTAATAACATCAATATTCAAAAATTTGTGCTTTATTTGACAGGCGTGGTCAGTTATTTTTGCAAAGGCAGTCGAACACTCGTACAAAATTAATGAAAAGTAGGATAAAGTGAAAAAAGATTCTTGTAAATATCAAGGCAAACGAAAGAAATTTAAGGCCGAAAAAAGAATCAACACAAAGAGTAACAAACTTAAAACTCTTTGAAGAGTCTCTGACGATTTGTAACAGTATTTTGCTTATCAACGTTCTCTTCTGGGACAAGACTGCAATAAATTACATACTATGAAAACAAGAGATTATATTACGTATATTTTAAAACTTAAAATAATAACTTGAGTAACTTTTGCCTTAAGTAAAATTTAGAGAAACCAGTGGGCTACGTTCCACGCTTTATTAACTGACAATGTCTTACAACTAATTAATAAGCAGTTGCGACATATTATATATGTTCTAAAATATGCAAGGACATATGCTCTAGGAGACAGCGCTTCTCCATATTACTAAAAAATGAATATATATTTTATACTGAAAAGCTCATAGTGAGCTTACTAGAAATCTCCAAGTCCTTAAAAAAGTACCCACATTACAAAAAAATTTGATTTGACCTCTAACTTAGGAAGTATATCATTAAATGATAAATTTGAAGATAATTCTTTGATAGAAAAACATCTACATTAAAAGAAATTATGACTTTAATTATATAGGTAGGTACATTAAATTAGAGCGTCTAATTTTTTTGTTAAAATGTTGAAATTTAACGCAATAAATTAGTTTTTGGGAAAACAGCTATTGATCCTGGATAAGTAAATTCCTAGAACACTGTATCAGTGATACATTTGTTTGATATTATTATCATTTAAAATAGCTCTTACCATTGTGTTCTCCTGCCTTCCTTTAAGTATGATATTAGTCGTTTAATTTGTCTATTAAATATCTTACCAAATATTTCCTTATTTCTCCTGTTTGTTTGTTTAAAATTGTTTCTTATGCCGCACATACAGCCAAGTTTTAAAAATTGTAAACATAAGTTTATCTGATTTTGTACAATATTTATGAAGCATTTATATGTGTTATCTGATAAATTCTGTTATCGGTTTTAATTATAATAGCTTGTTTATAATCAAAACTAACTAGCCATCTAATTTATATGCTTCTGCATGTTTTCCTTGCGTGCAGCCAACATATGCAGAGTGACTTTTATATATTTATATATCTTAAATAGATATATCGTACACAACTCCAGACGTATCAATCACAATGTGAATTTAAATATAACATTTTAAAATTTTAATTATAATACTATGTTACATCTTTACCGCATTCCCCATTCCTTAACAGACAATATAATCTTATAATTCTTATAACCACTTTCGAAAAATAATTATTGGAAATTTTCAGGGCCTTTAACTTTGAAACTCGATAATGTAGCAAAAACTCTTTGGATTTGTAATTGGTAAAGATTGAAGGTAAGCGGAATCTCATATATTAACAATAATATTTTAAAAAGGAATTTGAAAAAATCGTGAAGAAAGGAAGAGAAAACAAGAGAGAGAGAGAGAGAGAGAGATCCACAAACCATTAATGAACTTAAAATCAATAGAAATACAAATGTTTGAAGAGTGTGACGAAGAGAGAGGCAGACGCCTGGATAGGAGTACAGACATAAGGAGAAGTGACATAAACGATTGTTTAAGGTAAAGAAAAATACATATTTCTTATGAGAGAAAGTTGTTATAACGCGAAAACAATACAGGGTGCGATGAAAGATACTTCTGGGGTACTATGGAGTGCTTAAGAAATAAAATGTAGAAAACCTGTACAATATTTCTACCAATTTGTAAATTTTCTGCTATATTATTTTCATGAACCCCAGCAACGTTGGTATAATTACGAAAAGAACCAATCGATTACTGTGATTTAAATGTATAGAGGAACAACATGAAATTTTTTTCAGAACATGCCCGAGGCATCCATCATTTTGCAGCGGCGTGTAAGAAATTAAAATGAAGCCACGAATCGTTTGTTGGGGTTAATATTCGCGTTTCCGGTCGGAAAAATCATGAATATGTTTCATTTTTATTGGCCATTTATATCTAAATTTATACCAGTATGAGATTACAGTGTTGTTCGATGCTTCTCGCAGTTGTACGCGAACGGACGCCGGGGTAATATTTTTCTGATGTTGGTAATGCTCCCGTGAATAAGGGTTGCAAGTATTTGCATTTTAATAGTTTCTCTTCGTAGACCTTGCAGCTTTTCACTTCTCTTTGTTGATGATATATGCTGATGCTTTAGAACCCAACCAAGAACTCCTCACCACACGTGTTGCCACGGCTCTGATTGGATTGTAGTAATACAGACGCAAATACGATCTCATTAAAGTATATTTAGAGAATCAATCTAGAAATTTTATATAAAGTAATTTTTATTTTAAACTACATTATAAGCTTGATCCGTTAGACAGTTTCAAACAATTTTTTACGAAATATTGTGGCTTATGCTACGTAAGCTGTATTTATTGAATGAATCAGGTCTATCTAAAATATTAAATAATATACCCAATATCTTGCCCGCTCATGTCAAAATTAAATGTTAAAGTCGTTAATATCATTCTGCTTTGAAACATTTCATATATAATATAGCTTAAATTTAGTAACATTACATGTTTGCAGTATTTTTTGATATAAATTGTAGCATGCTGTAATAATGCATTTTTTTGCATTAGCTTGTCAGTTCAGCATACAAAATGCTATAGAAGACAGTGGTGTTAATATTGAGTACTTTAACTTTATCTTGTTTCTAGCGAGGTAACCGTGGGATTCCTCAATCTCTAATTTATTTGATTGACATTAGTTTATTTTAAATGCACTTTATTAATAGTAAATGTCTTGAAGAAGTTGGTGTTTAAGTCTTGTATGTTGTTGATTGTTCTAAAATATTTACAGGTGATTTTCTTAACAAATTCAGTGATTTCAGGAATTCCTAGTTCTTCGTAGATTTGAGAATTTCTTACATACCAAGGAGCGTTGATGGCTATTCTAAGGATGTTGTTTTGCTTTCGTCGGAGTTTACTGATATACGTTTCATTTGCTGCTCCCCATACCGAGAATGCATATATTATTAACGGCCTCAAAATTGATTTGTAGATAAGTATTGCAGTTTCACATTTTAGTGCCGATTTACTATTTAGTACTGTGTGGCATTCAGATAACTTTTTGTTGATATGGTATCGCCATGTGAGGCACCTGTCCATGTAGTCTCCTAGACACTTAATTGTACTGTCCTTTGGGTTCCATAGTATTTCACTATTATCTATTAATAAATTCTTCATAGGAATTGAAGATTTTTGCTTCACATTTGCTAGCATTAGGTGATATGCACCATTTTTGTAACCAGTCACTAATAATATTTATACGATCTTGTAATTGTTGCTCCGCCAGTTGGTAGGTCATCATGTTGAGATACGGTGGCAGTATCGTTTGCATACATTGCTAAGGAGCTAACGTCAGTAGTTGGTATATCATGTACGTACAGGTTGAATAACATGGGGCCAAGGATTGATCCCTGTGGCACTCCCGCATTGCAACTTCCTAATTCTGATGTCGTAGAATTTATTCTAACTGAAAATTTACGATTAGTTAGGAAAAATTTGATTACATGCTGAAGCTAAGGTGGTATTTTAATATCTAGAAGTTTATATAGCAGACCTTCATGCCACACCTTATCAAAAAGCCTGCGCAATGTCTAAGAAGGCTAGTGTATTTTTCATTTTCAAATCCTTTCTCTATTTGTTCTGTAATTCTTGTTAGCTGATGGTTTGCTCTGAATCCGAACTGAAACAGTGGTAATATTATGCCATCATGAACATATAGTCTATCGTAGATAACTCTTTCAAATACTTTCGAAATTGTTGACAGCAGGCTAATCGGTCGGTAGCTGTTATGATTTTTTCGATCCTTGTCTAGCTGGAAATGGCAACATATGCGCAGTTTTCCATATATCAAGAAAATATGGTAAGCGTGAACAACCATTAAAAATGTTTGTTAAATATGCTAATGACTTTTTTATCAGGGTTTTTAACACTACATTGGGAATCTTATCACTTCCTAGTAATTTTTTATTTGATAATATTTTAATAATTTTATCAGGTGTCTATAGGCAAAATACGGACGGCACTTGTTTGTAATTCTGAAGGAATTATTGTAATTGATTTAAGAAACGTCATGATAATTCAAATCTCGTAGTCTGAGTGTTTCATGACAACACCTCCTCGCACAATTCGCAAATTGCAGCTGTCGTCATTTGTGAATGTGGTATTTCCGAAGCGAGCCTATCCTAAAGCCCTGACCATACCCCTATTAATATTTACTTGTTTACAAACCTAAAGTGACACTTAAAGTAGACAATATTTCGGGATAATTTTGCAGGGGAAGCAACCGAAATGAGTT
Organism: Limonius californicus; assembly: GCA_014611495.1. Taxonomy (NCBI): domain Eukaryota; kingdom Metazoa; phylum Arthropoda; class Insecta; order Coleoptera; family Elateridae; genus Limonius; species Limonius californicus. The sequence continues at coordinate 33,045 of JABXWE010009055.1, read as the reverse complement.
TTTTTTTAGGCCCAAGAGTGTTTAATAGGCGTAGGAATTCTTGAAAAATACTTAGGAGAAATGTACGTATGTAAAGTACACATACACACACATAACGAATGTAGAGGTTCTCCGAAGGATGAAGTCCGAAAGAGAATTATTAAAAACCGTGAAAATCAGAAAACTCACCTACTTGAGACGTGTAATGAGAAACGATAAATATTATATTCTGCAGCTGGTTTTACAAGGAAAGATCGGAGGGAAAAGACAACCTGGTAGAAGACGTATATCATGGCTGAGACAATGGTTTGGGGTAACATCGATTGAACTATTTCAATCAGCAGCCAACAATGTACCCATAGAGATGATGATAGCCAATATCCACTAGTGGATATGGAACGCAGAAGAAGAAGAAGAAGAAGAAAGTATTATTAGAGTTTGTGCTGAAGAGGAATTCGTTACTCCGTTGTTACTCTCACATGATTGATTTGAAAGAGCGAGATCTAGGCCGCGGTTTTCCAAGCATCTCTAAGCACAGCAGCCATAATTGTGCGCTCTAACTAAGAATTTGGCCTATCTGGGGTAAATCCAACTCCAGTGGTGATTTTTAACGTGTCATCCATCTCAGTGGCCCAGGACTTATGGCTTTACTTCTTATCCGACAGAAGGTGCATTTTCAGATTTTTCCGCGCTAGAAAAATCTCACCGACCTCGGCTAGGTTCGACCCCGCGTCTCTGGGATCTAAAGGCAGATGCGCTAGCCACTAGACCACCGAGACCGGTCTGCAGTAAAATAATCTAATTTCTTTATTAGTGGCGTATCTGTAAGTGTATGGTTCTTGAATTTTGTACGAATTTTTGCAGATGTTGTTTGTGTTTCGCGTGTGTTGTAAATGCTTTCTTCATAGTGCTTGACAATTTCTTTTATTATTGCCGCCGAACCATCTCTTGCTGTGTTATCCGGGTGGGCAGCGTGGTATAGTTTGTATCCTTTTATATTTAGGTAGCTTTCCTTAGTAAAATGAGTTTCGGAAATCAGACAGACGTATATATTTATCAGATGCCATTTTTATTAGTACTTGTAATTGACTGCTGCCTTTTGCTAGTTTCTAACTTTGTTTGTTTGTAACTCTGGTTAGAATAGATTTGATGGAATTCTCTGTTTGTCGAGTTTTCCAAGTATTATTTGCAGTGTTTTGTTAATAGCGTCTAAGTTTATTTCTTCCTTCGGCTCTTGTTGCAATTTGCCTTTTGTCTTCTGCGCATTTTACGCACCTCGCTGTTTTGTTGCAGAAGGATTGGGTATGCCCAAATGCTTGATACTTTTTACATTATGGGATAAGAGCTGTTTTCTTTTGTAGCGGTTCTATTTTGACCTTCAAACCAGCGATTGTTGTAATTGCAAAAATCTTCTTGTTATCCTCTGTTATGTTAAAAGATAGCATATGTAGCGGCAAGGTTCTCATAACAGCACCGTTATCTTTTTTAATTTTTATCATGATGTTGGTAACTCCATTTCATTTGAAGCCTCTTTTTGTAGGTCTTCCCCTATCATGTCTACTGGGCCTGTTGGGTGTATTCCTCTGGCCATGACCTTTATGGGTCTGTTTTGCTTATCCTGGTATATATAGTATTCTACACCATTGTTTCGTAGTACTGAGATAAGGTGTCGATATTGATCTTCGTTTTGTACGTTAACTTTGAAACATTGTTATTCAAAGCGGATACTTTAAATGTAATCTGAGCTTCTTGTAACAGGTTATGCACATCCTCTTACTTTTTTAAGTTGACGAAATTTATCGGTGGTAAACTCGTTAATGTCCATAGGCCTCATAATGGAATAAGGTAATTATGTCGATGAATAAAACCACAGTCGAATCCCACAAAATAGATTTGATGTTGTTAATGGTATAAATAGATAACGTCAACGTTTTCGAACCCACTTGGGTTCATCTTCAGACTAAAATAACATATAAAAAATTTCACGTGTTCAGAAAAAGCAAAATAAACTTACCTAATAAGAGAATATATCAAAAATGCAAAAATGTGAAGGATTGTAGGAAAAATTCATTTATAAGAACACCATGATTAAACTAAATAAGCACTTCATAATTAAAGAAACTCAACATATTACGGCAACCCCGAAATTAAGTATTATTGTACAGAAAATCAAACCACGGTACTAAATGACATTTTAAGTTTAAAATTTAAAAACCCAAACATTTGGGCCGTATTAGAATGGAATACAACAATCAAAAAGGGAAACTAACCGCCATGGTTAGTCTGAAGATGAACCCCAGTGGGTTGGAAAACGATAACGTTACCTATTTATACATTTAATAACTTAAATCTATTTTGTGGGATTCGACTGTGGTTTTATTCATCGACATATTTATCGGTGGTGGTGAGGGAGTTTTCTTTTCATCCAGCTTTCTATGTAGTTGTTTAGATGCGGATGGTTGTTATTGTGGGGAAGTCTCCGGTGTAGTATTTGCTTTTCGTTTTTTACATTTCCTAGTTTTCTGCACTATCCACTCGGTTTTTCTCGCCAGCTCCTCTTCGTCGGTGCTGTATTAAATTTTTTTCTCTATTATCTGGAAAATAGCCAATGAAAAATATATAAAGCTAATAAACAAATATATTATAGGAACAAAAATATAAAGATTTTTCAGGTTGGTTTTTCATGATAGTACCGTGGCTTCTTCCCTTCCTATAACGAACCGCCACTGCAGTCATTGATATTGTATCCATGTAGTGTTGACTCATCGCACAATTACCGCTTGAAATTATACTAAGGAGACGAAGTCAAAGGACAGATATTCAAATTAGTCAAACACAAATTTTCAAAAAAACTAAAAAATAAAAAATTTGATATAGATATACGAGTTAACTGTTATATAAGTAGTTAAGTTTGATTATGGGCTGATATTATTGATACAATTTCGCCTAATTTATCATGGAATGTAATTACTTTTATTTTTTGCGTGTGTGTAAACCAGTTTTTACTTGGTGCGAATCGTTACACCTGTGTGTATCTAAGTTGATGTTCCAGATGCGTAAAATGACTTTTCAAGTTGGATAGTTAAACTGTAACAATGTCCATTTCAATATTGTTAGTAGCTTTGGAGTAATGTATGCATAGCATTAGCATATCGAAGACGCAAGGGCGCAATCAGTGCAGGCACTCAAGCGCGAGATTGTCGTCATGTTCTCTGTTCTATATCGGTTCATTGCTTCCGATGGCCAAGTTGGTCGTTGTTTTATATGCTTTACCTCTGATTAAGCTTGATTTGAGCAATTTATGTAATCAAATGCTCGGCATCGATCTATTTCTTAGCGGCGTTGGCTTTTTGCATACTATTACCGCGCATATAGTTAAAAAGTATTGGTCGATTGTTATGATCAAAGGCTGCTTCGACGTTGGTGTTCGTTTAAACCCTCGGAAGTTTTTAATTAAAGTCTTTTGCCTTATTTATCCGTTTCGCAAATAAATGAAAAGTTTCGAAACCACGAAAACATAATATCTAAAATTTTGTTGATTAACGTTGGCTGCAGCCGACTGATAATGAATGCTAAAAGAAGTAGGTATCTATTAAAACTTTGACTACAATGGCGGATACAAAGGGCCGCTGCTATTGTGAGCATCAATACGGGTACACATCACCTCAATTAAAATGTAATAAGAATCTCCTCTTAGGTATAAAACTCATTAACACTGAGCAAAAGGGGTTCGATAAATTAAAATTACAAAGGAGAGTTTTTAGTTTCTCTAATCATAAAAGTTTTTGGCCTCGGTTAATGGTGCGGCTTTGCTCGAGACGCGCGCTGCCAAAATAATCGATCATTTAAATTATGAAACGAAAATATTTCTTTTTGCATAATTATAAATGTAAAACTTCCCCGGTAAGCCACTGAATGGCTCCCGAAGATTTCAGAAATCCATCAATCTTATAATTAATTCCATTCCTTTAATTCTTTTCAAGATGACGTTAATTCAAGCCCGTAATGGATTCCACTCTCTCTCTCGTGATTTATTTTTCTTTCCCGAATGTGTTTTCATACGATTTCGCCACAAGAATAAATTGATGATCGTCCCTTTATTTTCCCTAATCATTTTTTTCAAAAACTACAAAGAGTTTCGTGCAAAGTTAACTAAAGTGTAAGTGATATTTAATCTTCAATGCCTAAATCGATATTTTTGTAACTGACACGCGGGTTTAAGTATAGGTTCCAAGCTACATCTCCACACCTTGTATACAAAATCGACCTCCAAAAATGTTCTGATAATCGAATTGTCTAGATTATTGAATTTTTTACAGGAAATAGAAGCGGTTATTGATTGCTGTGCACTTAATAGACTGCTTTGCTAAGGAAGCTGGAGAGGGTTACAAACAATATTTTCTTTTAACGACTCCATATGTCGTATTTTAAATTCGAGATATTGACTTTGACTATTTACCTAGTGTAGTTTATGTAATACATTATAGATTTTGCCTGTTTTAAAATTTTAAAAACTAGATTTCTTGACTATTTTCTAGTAATTCTTATTACCTTTCTACTGAGTGTCCGCCCACAGAGATAAATATTTTGTAAAACTACATTTTTGGGTTTTTGTTGTATAAACGAATGTTTCCTTAACATCTCAAAATCTATTTTTAAAGAAACAAATATTCTCCGTATATCGATGGTATATGAAAATAAAAGTAAAGGTTTTAATTATAGAGCAATAGATGTCCAAAAATAAACTATTCAAATATGAATAGATATATTGTATATGCTTGTATTTGGCACTTAATGGTCGTCTATTATTGATAATAAGAGCAAACGGCAATGTTTGATGTTAAAAAACAGAAACAATCGAATCCAGTTGCAATTGTTTAACCGTATTAGCGTCAAGTCGAGTTTCTCTCCTGTCTTCCAAAGATTTTTTTGTTCATTGTTTTATATTCGCGTGTTACATTTGTGTTTTTAATAATAAACAACAATGTAGAGATACCATACCATTTAACAATAGAACCACGAAATTTAGCCGTTGCTGTGCGCCAAAGAGGAGATCGCCACGCAGAGCGTAATTCCGCATGCCTTTTTGCTCCTCAGAGAAACAGGTACGACTGCAAGAAGGCCTGGAAGTGGATCTTTTCGCATCAGAACACCTAATGCGGTTCGATTTCTGGTAATTAGTGCAAAAATGCACCCCTTTTCAACCGCTCGACATCTACAGCAAGTGCTCCAGAATGCCACAGGAAATCGAATCTCCGACCAAACTGTGAGAAATCGGTTGTTAGAGGTAGGACTTACGTCATACTGCCCGCTGAGATGTCCTGCAATAATTGTGGCTCAACGAAGACAGTGGGTAGAATGGTCAAGACGTAGGCTTCAAGAAGCGACACCGTGGTGATGATATACTGTTTTCGGACGTGTCCAGATATTGTCTCAGCAATGATAGCCGGCGTCAAAGAGTATATCATTGTGCCGGACATCGTACTTTACCTCAGTATATCCAACCAGTATTGCCTTTGATGGTGGTGGTTTTATGGTATAGGCTGGAATTTCTTTAGGGTGGCATACTGACCTCCATAACTTTAATGGTACACTCACGGGCCAACGTTATACTCAATAGATCATTATGGACCAAGTTCTGAACCATCGCAATGCTGTTGGACGGGAATATTTTGTTATTCTTGACGACAATGCAAGGCTGCATCGTGCTCGTGTTTTTTTAGAGATGGTGAGAGATGAGAAAATAAATCATCTTGCTCTTCCTCTGCTATCTCCAGACCTCAACCCGATTGGGAATGCAGAGAACCTTCTGCAGAGACAGCTGGATCATCATAATGCCAGGTCTACTACTGTGCAACAGCTGAGGGATGTCTTGCCGGTATTGTGGCTTCAAATTCCAGAAGAGCATATTGATAATTGCATTGAGAGTACGCCAGCAAGGTGCAGAGCAGTTATTATTGCCAGAGGAGGTACCACGCGGTATTAGAATTTAATAAATTTAAGTTAAGTGAAAGGGGACAATAACGATTTTCATTATAATATAGTTAAATTTCTTTTTTAAACTTACCTTTGTTGAAATTTTCATGTTCATTACTTGAAAGAATTTTACAATTTGTTGTTTTGGTAGTTTGATATTATAAATGCAATTAGTGTTGCCTTTAGGTATCTTACACTGCAATATTCCTATTCATTTTTGAGTAGTTTACATTACAAATGAAAGTGCCAAACAGAAAATATCATGTTCTTCTACATTCATGCAGTTATAGCATTACGCGTAAATTGACTAACGGATGGCGAGGAAATGTCTTCTTGAGCATCGCTCTCAGCGAGGAATCGGCAATTGAGCAAATAAGCGGCAAGCTTGTGGTGGCGAGTAACTGACCTAGAACCGTCCTATTGGCATTTAACTTTAGGTAGAGAGTTTAAAATATACGTGCTCTATATGTTAGTGTTTATGTTATGGACAAAGTGATAATTGGGCATTTATACATGCTGCCCGGTCACTATATGTACATATACAGAGTGATAAATATGTGTGGGGATTTTAACTTAGTATGTTGGTCTGAATGTTTGCTGTTTTCAGTAAGATTTTTTCACTAGTTAACAATGATACAAAGTAAGACCTCTTAAAGCATGTATAAAAAAGTTTTTTTGCAAATGATGTGGTAAATAATCCTCAAAAATGTATGTATTGTGTTCGAATATCGAAACACAAAAGATCACATTGCTCAGAAATCGCGAGACGTTATTTATAATGTCTGGTCCATGTACTTAATAAATTAACGCATATTTATTATTCTGGCCAGTATACATGGTTATAGGTCCTTTGTTCATTTGTTGCCGTTTGTTCTCCACCGAGTGTTCGATTGCCAGATGCTCCCAGCAAAAGATACTCCCTGAGACAGTTGCTCGCCATCCTTTGCTCGACAGCCAACTTGCTCGAAGTACTGAGTATATCTGCACCAACGCAGAAAAAATTTATTTTTGTTAGACACCTTCGTTTGTAAATTAATTAATTTATTTGTTGCTTTATAATTAATAAACTTTTGAAAACCCCTTACCACCACGATATTTGGAACACCTGAATACGTATTTCGGCAACTAAGCTGCCATCTTCACTAGAAACTTGAACTAACTAAAGTGACTTGGCTGAGGAATACTACTGGAGATAAGTCCTTCACTAAGCCAACAATTGAAGTCCAATGATCACTGTCTCCAATTAATTCAGATACAATAGGTGTACAGGTATATTATTTTATAAATAAGTTTTGATCTTTTAAGGGAATAGCGGTCTGAGTGGATAACCGTTAATTATTGTTATGAAAACTTAAAATGCTGTTCCCATATCAATCCAGCAATTTTAATGATGTTTTGAGAAGTTATTAGTTAAACATAATTTAAAAGTATAACATAAAAATCAGGGAAACTCCTAGTTTATGCTATTAGGACTTAGGAAAAAAGAAAACAATTATTACCCTACACGAATTCAACTACAAGAACATGTAACACTGGTTTGTCTATCAACATTCTTTAGAGTCCTTAGAGGAATGTAGGATTTTGAGAGTTACCAGAAGCGTATGCTAACTGCCTACAGATAATATTCTATTTTAAGAATAAATTGCCTATTGAACACCTGTCCGGCGAGCAATCGGCGTGGCGAGCAAATAGTCCAGCTTAGAGACCCGGAAGCAAACGATAGATGAGCAAACAGTGTCGACCAAATGGCGGCGAGTAACTGGGCGGACACCATTACATCTATTCCTTATATGCAGTGCCCGGACAGTATGGATAATGGTCAACTAGTAATTTTATCCATAACATATACACAACACTAGTTGTTTTTAAATTTCGATGACAGTGGAATTGTTGTTTCAGGTTTGAATGTCTGTATACTACATCAACAGCTCTTTTAAATGTTTGGATAACTTAAATTTCACACTGAGGGAAACAAATTTTGCTGTATTTGTGTCAAGGCTTTGTTATAAAAACGAACCTTGGCAAAGAAGCATCGGACAAAATCTTACTCGAAAATTATTTATTATTATTGCATATGAAATGATCACTATTTCCATTAAAAAAATCAAGTGATTGTGGTGTTCGTCTACTACCTCTCATGAATTTGTTGCTTAGAAACAAAACAATATCTAGTAAACATTAATTAGTTGTTTCGAGATTTTGTTACATTTTGTGACACAATTAATGTTTTAAAATGCCTCCAGTAAGACAACGTAGAAATTTTAACCACATTTCCGATTTTGATAGAGGCCGAATTATCGGCATTAAAGAAGCTGGAATTTTTTTTCGTGAAATTGGTAGAAGAGTAAATCGGGCCCACACTACAGTTGCACGAATATGGTCTGCTTGGTCAGAAGAAGGCATTTAGCGACATCGCCCAGCTGGTAGGCCTCCTAGCAGCAATGTTCGTGAACATCGACTTCTTCGAAGAATGGCTACACGAGACCGCTTTCAAACAACAAGGTCTGTTGCTGTAGACTGGATGCGAGCTCTTGACCGCCGCGTGTCAATGGCAATAATTTACAGAAGAATCTCTTTTTTTTGGACTGCGATCCTATCTTCCATTCCAATGGCTCTCTTTAACTGCAAATTACAAGGCTGTTAGGCTTGCTTGGTGTCAAGAGCGGCAGCATTGGAATCAGCAATGGAACGACATTGTCTTCAGTGACGAATCAAGATTTTATTTGTGGGGAAAATGACGGCTGTAGGAAGGTACGTTGATATCGAGGAGAAAGACGAAATCTAGAGTTTGTTGAAAGACGCCATACAGCTTTAACTGGAGTTATAGTTTGGGGTGCGATTTGTTTCGGTAGAAAATCACCTCTTGTGTTTGTTCCAGGCACTTTAAATGCTCATCGCTCTATTCATAATGTCCTGGAACCGTGTTAGTACCATTCATGCAGACGTTGCCAAACGGTATTTTCCAACAGGATAACGCACTGCAAACATTACCAGAACGTACCTCCAATAAGCACAATTGCAAATGTTGCGCTGGCCTGCACGATCACCGGACTTATCGCCGATCGAACATCTTTGGGACATGATGGGCCGGCGATTAAGATTATTATCAAGAGCTCCTAACAACTTAGACGAGCTGACACACCAACTTGAGGTTATATGGAATGAGAGGAGAACATAGACCACTTGACAGAAAGCATGCCAGTAAGACGAGTAAATGCTTGTATTGATGTTCATGGCGATGTTACATATTATTAATTTTGTTTTCGTTGTTATTATTGTTTTCTTATAATTGTTAATCTCTTTTTATGAAAACCTGATCATTTCATACGCAATAATGAAGCATTATTTTAGCAAAGTTTCAAGCCCGTAGCTTTATTTTTAATGGGTGGTGCATTTCATATGAAACGAAGTGTATATCCTTTTCAGCTTTTGGTGTCGAATTTATTTCGCTCCAGGTTTTAGGCTAATTTGTAAAGGGGCCGTGGAATTTTTAACCACTACTCTTTCACAGTTTTGGCCAAACCCTTTCGTTCTTCTTTCATTTGTACCATCTATACTAAAGGGGACTTCCACCCCGCTAACAGCTGTCATGGTGTTAGTATGACACCCACGACCGACTATTAACGTGGCCGCCGTTAGTACGAGGCACCGTGTTAGCACAGCTTTGGGACTTTGGGACTACCCAAATACATACGGGAGAGAGCGCTGGTTAATTCTCCTAATGGTATGCGAATGACAATCCTTGCTGTGCAACCCGGGACCTTAGTGAAACCACGAATAATTATAATTATGAAACTCCATTCCTAAATAAAGTATTAATATTGTTAGCAGCAGCGTTTAGGACAACAGTGATTTCATTGTAATGCTATTGTTTCAATAAAGAAAACTTCACAATTCTATAATTTAGTAGTGCTGTAATATCTTCGCAGAAAATACACCACAACACAAATATTGGTAACTTAAATTTAATACATATATAGAGCGAACCTAATTACTTCGCGTCGCTGAAATATTGGGCAATATTATTTTTTAGAACAAGTACAAAAGAAAACTAGGAAAGTAGCCCACAGGTTCGGATAATTTACATTAAAGCATAGTTGAACTAAAAGTGAAGCTTGTTTGTTTTCTATTTACCGTGATTAATGGGTTATTTCGAAGAAATATCTATGCTATTGCTTAAATGCTGCTGTGGTGTTGTTAGATGACATTTATTACAATAATATAGGAAGATATTTAAAAACAAAGATAAGGAATTTAACTTTAGTTGTCAGAAAATCAAAAAGAAAAACAATTTTTGGTAATGTTATAAATGGAAAAATAGGTTTTTACGTATTTATAGTTTTTTATTATTTACCTTTATTGTCTGAATCTATATTCAGAATTCAGAACCAACAAATCAATGATAAATTTTTATAATTATGTAAATGATCATATTTAAAGTATTCGTTATATCTAAAGCGCAATATCAGTTTTACACGGTATTGGAAATGATTGCATCTCCACATTCGATTTAGATCCAAAGTTAGTTAGTAATTTTTACATAATTGCAGCTTTCTCTTAAAACTCGTTTCGGCTTCACTTTCGTCACTTCTTATGCGTTATTTAGTAGTTAATTTGGCTACTAAGTTCAACGACTTTCGTAAATGATGCCAGTATTAATAAACATTTGCGTGCGGAAAGGTTTCAAAAAAAAGCAACAGCATTCAAAGCTCATCTAAAAGCTAAACTCGCCCCTCTAATTGTGGGTCTCCATCAATACTTGTCGCAATCAAACGAAATGAATGATTGTGATCCCGGTTGTTTTATAGCGACCTTGTGTGCGAGCTGAGGATTAATCATATGCAAATCCGTTGATTCCACAGATAACCTAAAGCCGGCCGAACATTTGAACATTCGGACAGGAATAATTAACTTCAGTTTAACTTTACAATCACAGTACGATTATCGTGAGCTGTTTTCCATATCTGATAATAGGCTTGTTTAAGTTTCTAATCTAAGAATTTTTTTCCCATGCGAGGAAGAAATTAAATGTCAAAATTTGAATATTTTCATTAATAAATTTTTCGGATGTGCCCTCGTACAAGCACAAACGTGTCTTTCGTGTGATACAAGGCAGAAAAAGAGCAATTTCCATCTTAGATCAAATAAAACAGTCCCCTTGTTCAAGATTATGAATACAAATAACAAATAATATTGTTTCAGGACTCAAAGAGAGCGAATCGCTGAAGCGGCAGACTTATATAGAAGTTATGAAAAGCTCATGAAATGGTATTGGATTGGCATTCCGTTGTTCTATGTAGCTACTGCGGTATTTGATATCGTTTCTGAATGCTAAAACGGTAACACGCAAAAAACCGATTTTTGCTATACCAGGACTTCCCTTTAAAAAGAAATTTTGAATAAAAGGAAACAACAAAAATAATGCTCTGGGATTAAGACATCTCCAAGGAGCGTAGCTCTAATTGATTTACGTCGCACTCGCATCTCTAATGAATTTAATTTTCGGGAAAAAATAAACAAACCTTAAATTTAAAAACATGTTTTTATTCACGCGTCGTTTAACTCGTGCTTCCCCGTAACACCTTTGAATTTAAATTGAATTTAATTTCATTAAATCTTGACGTTTAATTTTTTCTGCTTTTGAATTGATTAAAGAGAATGTTAAGGGAAAAGGAAGAAAAAATATTATGTAAAATGTACGTCGCCTACGCAGAAACGTCGACATCGGGTTTCAGAGATTTTAATTAAAATCTTAAAAATTACTGTTTTCCGTTTAGAGAAAAGAATATGGAAGTATAAAAATATCTCCCAACTTACTATTTTCACTGATAAAGATGTTGTTTTACTACAACTAGTAATTATAATGCAAGTTCCGAATTACATAAGCAAAAACAATTTTATGATCTTAACGTACCTAACCGAGTAGTTTTGGCCGCATTATGTTCTCTCTGTATAATATTGTTTCAAACAATATTTTGCATTATATATAATAAACAACCATTAGTAATATTATCAAATGGCAGTATACTATAATTAAGCGCTACGAAAAATATTAGAAAATTTCACTAGATTTAATTTTTGTGTAAGATTTACCCGATTGCACATACGTAAAAATTATGAGCAGGTCACAAATACACTGCGAAAACGATTAAGGGATATTTCACATTATCAATTCTCATAAAATAAATCTCATAGATTAAATTAAAAATCTTCTCTGGAATTGCTGTCGTTCGTATTCGACGTTAAACTGTAGGTCCCCCGTGTTTCTACCTTAGCGCTGAGGAGAAATACGTGGCAAAGAAGAGGCCGATGCCCAGCAATAGGACAAAAAGGCTGTCAATGTTAATGTCAGGTCATTGATACATAGAGCTAACAGTTCTTCTAATCACCAATGATTACATCAAATAGATTTCGATTATTAAACAAATTGCACGCAGTGATGGATGCAACACAAAACTGATAGACATACCAAACAAAAAGAAAGATAATAAATTAGTAATTCAAAGAATATATTCAGAAGACCACTCTGATCATGTTAAATATACTTCAGTTCTATGTTTCGGTGATATATCGGAGAAAATTGCTAAAATTATAATCCAAACAAGTACATTTAAAGAAATTTATAATACAACAATAAACAATTTCAACACCCTATTCAACGCAAAAGATAGAACTAACGATTTGTTAAAATCAGGTATTTACAAATTAAACTGTTCACAGTGTAATTATGTATACATAGGTCAAACAATTAGAAATTTTCATATCAAATACAACCTCGCGACCCAATGGGAATTTTTTTGTTCTGTTTTTGTTTATTAATGTTAAGAAAGTTTACTACAAAAATAATACTGTTTGCAGAAAATAAATGTATTGTAATAAAAGAAGACTTAGTAATACAGTAAAAATTACAACAAAAATTCAATGTGCTCCCTGATGTCTTAATTGTTAAAGCTTCGCAAACCGTGGTGTTTTAGTTGTTAAATCAGCTTCAGGTTGCAAACAGTTCAGGATTTTCAACAACAAACGCCATTTCAAAATCGAAGTTTTAAAAGTCAGAATCAAATTAAAACGCCAGAAACTTATTAATGTGTTGCTTACAAACACTACTAACAATAACAAACGTCATTTGAATTATTGCATTTGTTTTCAAGGCTAAGTTGCTCAAAGATGGGTTTCAGTTGAACAAACCTCGTAGTTTGATTTCAGATGTTGCGTTTTCATATAGTTTTTCAGCCCATTGGGAATTATCCAGTGTTCCACTGAGTCGAATGCCCTGTAGAAGTCCACAAAAGTCATGTAAATGTTCAGGTTATATTCAATAACTTTTTCGATTGATATTCTTACTGTTAGTAGGTGGCATGTGATACAGTCTATTGGTTATTATTTTGGTAAAGAGTTATAGACCTGTGATAGCAGGCTAGTAGGCCTATAGTTTTCTAAGCCTTTTGGGTCTCCTTTTTTATAGATAAAAACGACTATAGCATTGTTCCATGTATCTGGTATCTCTCCTTTTTTTAGGCATTCATTAAATAGTTCGCACAACCCATTCATAATCTCTTCTCCTCCTTCTTTTAGAAGTTCTATTTCTATGTCGTCATCCCTGGGTGCTTTGCTGTTTTACATATTGTCCAGAGTTAGCTTCACTTCTTCTTTCTCAATGCTTGGTAGTTCCTTCGATCCAACGTTTAATTTTCTGAATACTTCCTACATTTCATTAAATTCAATCCGACGCACGCAGGATCGTGGTAACATTGCCATGAATTCTCTCATTACCAAAGTATAGCCCTATCTTCTCTGTATTGCTTGACAAGTGTAAAATCATTTATAGCCTGAGTAGTCAAGTCAGTGGCTTAGATTTCCAAACCACGACCTGTTCCTCTTCCAATTTGTAGTCATTATTAATCATTCAAACTATATTTTTGTACGCTTCTCATATATTTCAAATATTCTACCTTACTTCTATTCACGAACAGTCTATTGGATTTTTTGCTGCCTGCGGAATCCTCTATATTCTCTTGCACATGGAAACTTTAACGTTTAAAGATATCTGATTTGGTCTTTGTTATAAGCTTCAGAAATTGTCTCAACACTTAACATGTTACCATACATCAATGAATTACAAAATTTATGGTAAAACTGCAAGCGAATTAATTTCATTTTATTTATCTCATGCTAACAAAATGTGAACTTCTTTAAATATTGTTTCTGCACCGATGCTATGATTCGTTTAGTAGAGTATTCAAGAAAGACTATTATATATGTTCATTTCTTAAGATTGCCGGTAACAGGAAAATTGCTTAGTTACACTTTCTTTAGTTTACATCTAAACGAGAATAATGAGTGGTGTGTTATGTAGTATATGCTAACATTTCACAACATAGTTTATTCGTTGAGTACAGACGGCAACTGTCCAAAGCATATTTTAGCAGTGAAATAATTATTATTATACAGATAGTACATATGAGTACTTATTCTATCGTAGAAGGACAATATTCTGAGTCCTGATTTGTTAGTAAATATGCCATTACCCTCCAAATTCAGTATAAACGACACATTTACTGCAGTTTTGGTTATAGACTGTTTCACAAATCCTTATATGACCTCTTTAACCAATTTGAGATAACGAAAATTATAACATCACTACAGGATATACAGTAATTTTATTTTACGTAAAATAATTAATTTTGGAAGAATTAAATCAAGAAAAGGCAATAAATCGCTAGACATCTCTGCACTAGTAGTATCTACTACAATTTGTCTTATACTTTTTGTTGCAGTACATAAAATGCTAGTGTTATACTTAATTTTCGTCGTAAAGTTGTAGAAAGGTGAAGTATTTGCTAAAGCAGGTAAGCAAAGCAAAGTTCTTTTTATCTATAAAATGTTTACCCATCGCTTTCATTTTTTCAATTAAATATTTTAAATTTACCTAGAGAAATTATAAATACCCTAACGATCCATGAGAAATAGAATACTGATTATCTTGCTTTTATTTAATCCTTTTTCTGGTGTGTGATTCTATAAAGAAGTGATTTTTAAGAATTTGGTTAGCGACAATGCTCAAACAGCAATTACGTTGCAATTGTTGAAATATAACATATTTACTATAGAATGTTCATTTTTAAGGTAAAATATGTGCTACACAATTGTTTTCCGGACTTGGTGTAACTTGAAGGCTTAGTATATACTACATTTTTGCATATCACTTAGTGAATCAATATTTGTCTACCTAGGAATGATCATAATCCAGCCTTTCTTTTCCACTGCTAAACGTAGGCTTCCTCTAATGTTCTCAAATCTCCTCTGTGTTGTAGCTTTGCTATCTAGTTCTGCTCTATCTTTTTTGACTATCCATCTATCGGCTTGGTGGTCTACCTCTGCTTCCTTTATCTTCTTGTGACCTGTATTGTACTATCCTCTTCGTCTATCTATTATCTTTTAATCGTACAACGTGTCCAGCCCACCTCCACTTAAGTTTTGTGATACGTCTGTGTATCTTTTCTTTTGTCGTATGATGTTATGCTGAATTATATCCTTATAATAATACCAAGCATGGCTCTTTCCATTGCGAATTGGGCCACTTTCAATTTTTGTATTGTCTTTTTGGTGAGTGTTAAAGTTTCAACGCTATACGTGATAGCTGCTGCCACACACAGCTAGAATACTGTCCGCTTCAAGCTTATTGGTATTTTGCTATTTCTGACAGTTTCGTGAAGTTTCCCAAAGGCTACTCATCCCAGATCTATTCGTAGGTGGATTTCATAAGTTTGGTTGCCCCTACCTAGCCTTATTTAGCGTTCTACTTAATTATATTCGTGTACCTGTTCAATGGTAACATTGGCTTCCCCACTTGGTGCTAGGTTTGCCATGAACTTGATCTTGTCTATATTTATTTCTAAACCAAATCTTCCTCCAGCTTCTTTTAGTTCCCTGACCATTTTTAAAGTGTCGCCGATATTATCAGTTATTACGACAATATCACAAGCAAATCTGAGATGGTTTAAATACTCACCCTCCACATGTTGATCTCAATATTGTATCACTTTAAAGATTTAAAAGCATACTCCTACGTTGCTGTAAATAATTATGGAGAGATGGTATCTCCTTGGCGGATTCGTCTTTTAATTTTAACTTTTGGTGTTGGGTCATGGTGTTTCACAGTGGCGATAGCGTTACTGTATATATGGTGTATTAATTTCATATACCTGTGGTCAATTATGTACTCTCTTAAGGCTGTCATTATTGCAGATAGTTCAATGGTGTCAAATCCTTTCGAAAATCCATAATTCTTAATACTAAAGGTTCGTTGTAGGAATACTTGAGGGAAATTTACAGCAGATTGACATATACTAGCATATACGTGACGGTATGTTTTAGTGGGTAACATAGAATCAACATCAGCTGGATTTCACTTAAGTATAACAGTTATATATAACCCTCATACAAATCTTGCAGTACTTGTTGTTAGCTGGTAGGAGGTTTTTTAGTCATCAGTTTATTCCGCGCGTTAACTAATCTCTATTTTAATAACTACACTTTATCCAAAGTTTTCGCGAGTAAAATATTTTAGAACATAGATACAGTATTTATCTTACATTTTCCTAAACTTCAACTAATGATATCTTTACAGGTTAGATGGAAATATATTAACAAGCAGAGACATATTATTTACTATTCAGTTTGTTATGTGCAAATTTAAGTCGGGTAGGAATATGATTATAGTGGGTTTATACCATTTTTGTTATAATCGAACTTCATATTAACATCTGATGTTTTGGCTTGTCAAACTCGTACTAATATACCACTAATAGGAATGAAACATTGGAAGAATTACTACAATAAAATGTTAAACTAAAATAGAAAGGAATTTTAAACCGTGAAAGAAAAACAAAGGAGACAAATACAGAAAAGAGAAGTAATAGCCAGTATTACAAAAAAAAAGAAGTATACGAAGTCCTGAAGAATATGAAAAACGGGAAATCCGCAGGCCCCGGAAGTACTCCGATTGAACTAATAAAGAAGGCTCCTGAATACCTCTTTGAAATTGTAATAGAATTTTTTTGTAAATGTCTGATACCGGATTATAAAATGCCCCCGGAATGGAGAGTAGCTTATTACAAATCAATTTACAAAAAAGGAAAAAAGATAGACTGAACAACTATCGGGAGATAATGGTATTATCTTCAATCGGAAGACTGTACGGAAAGATACTAAAGGCAAGAATGGAGAGAAAATATACATGGGAGAGGAACAATCGGGATTTACCGCAGGAAGATCATGCGTAGACAATATTTGCTTCAAAATCACAAAAGGACTGCGGCAGGGCTGCTGCCTATCGCCTACCCTTTTTACACCATATATAAAGGAAGTGTTAAAGATATGACAAGAAAATTGTAAACCTATGGGTGTAGAAATAGAAAATGGGCATTTCCACTCCCTATTTACTACCATTAGACAAAGGCGACATCAAATACACGACGAGGAAACTGACAGAAACCTACGAAAGATCGAGTTTAAAAATTAATTTTGATGAAGGTAAACACCCAGTTGCAGGAGGAAAGGAAGGGATCTAGACATAGAAGGAAACAGTATAAAAGAATACAGAGATTACAAATATTTGGGAGTAATGATATCAGAGGAAGGGAGCAGCAAAAGGAAATAACAAGTAGAATAACACAAACAAAGCAAGTAACTCAAAAACTTAACTTACTGCTGTGGTCAAAGGATCTACGGAAACAAATAAAAATGAATATATGCAATACTATGGTGGAGAGCATCCTCACATATGCGCCCGAAACATGGGAAATCACAAAAAGAAATAAAGACAAGTTGTTAGGGAACGAGACTGACTATTTAAGACGAAGCTGTGGAGTAAGTAGGCTAGAACATATCAGAAATGAAGAGATTAGAAGAAGAATAAGAATAGAAGTACCAGTAATAGAAAAAATAGAGATAAATAGATTGTTATGGTATGGACATATGGGACGTATGCAGCCCCACATGTGGCCACGGAGGATATGGGAATGGAATCCGCCCGAGAGAAGGAAGAGGGTAAACGGAAAAAAAGCCCAAGGAAAAAAAATCCACGGAAAAAAATCCAGGAAAAAAATCCAGGGAAAAAAAATCCATAGGAAAAAAAATCCAGGGAAATAAAATCCAAACTATAATTATAGTAATTTTTCACATGGTTTGTAACATTACGGCTGGTTGCACAAACGCTTTATGAAGTTTGCCTTATAGTTACCTACCTTAAAAATAAAATTTTGGGGCAAAAATATATTGTTACTCAATTATTTAAATAGAAAAAAGAAAAGTAGACAACAATACTGAAAGATAAAAAAGCTTTAGGTTAAGTTAGGTAGGTTAGGTTAGGTTAGGTTATTTAAATAGAAAAAAGAAAAGTAGACAACAATACAGAAAGATAAAAAAGTTTTAGGTTAGGTTAGGTTAGGTTAGGTTGGGTTTGGCTGTTAAAAATTATAATCACTTCATTTTATAGTTTGGATTTTTTTTCCTGGATTTTTTTTCCTGTGGATTTTTTTTCCTTGGGTTTTTTTTCCTGGATTTTTTTTCCGTGGATTTTTTTTTCCTTGGCCTTTTTTTCCTACAATCGTATTTTTACGTATCTATTTGTATTGCTTTTATAGTCTGAAGATATGTCTGTAGGGGACGTGAAAACGTTTACTACTTAATCTACAACTTTACCATTATATTATTTTGTGGGATCGACTATGTTTTATTCATCGACGTATTTACCCTATCCCATTTGGAGACTGCTGGATTTCAACGATACTATTTATTATAAACTATTAAAAGGTATTTTTACTAAAATGGTATCCGCAGGCCTCATCAGAAAATTACCATGCGGAAAATGTCCGAAGGGCAAACACCGATTCATTCCCGGCCATAAAGATTATTTGAAATTTAGTTAGCATTTTGTTTATACAAGTGTAAGTGAAAAAAACAATGTATAACACCAGCGGCAATTAAATTTTCTGCCATTTTGCATTTTCGTTGGTCTTGGTACTTAGACACTTCTCCTATTTTTAATTTATTACTAATGTTCATAGGGTTTACCCGATATTTTTTTAATTTATATTCTATCGCAGGTGTTTCTGACAAATGGAATTAACGTCTATACCATTATTTAAATACTTCTAAATATTACTGCCACCTAAACTCCTAAAGTTAAAATATTTAGCAAAATTGCGTTAGAATAGTAGCGTAAAATTTGTATTTGAGATTCTAGAACTGTATATTAGAAGTAGTATACTTTAGAGAATATGAAACCAGCTTATTCTCCTGTTATGGTTTAAATCCAAAACATGCTATGCTATTTTTTGTAGGTTTGGTTATAACCTTATAGATTACAGAATTGGAAAAAGGTAACACTGTACTTGTATGCTTTACGGTAAAGGGAATGAAAGCAGGAGATAGATGTTGCCGGTAGCATAGTCTAAATAATACCTAGACGTCTGACCAATATGACTCTCTTATCTCTTTATCTATAGTTGTAGCCTGAGGAATTTTACCTGCCTATTCTTATTTCTGGTATAACGAGTAAATATATTTATGACTAAGCTGCGAAACTGGTCTTTACTATGGTGTATTTTGTATGCCAAATTTTGTCTGTATACAAGGTGAACTATTTTTCAAATCGATCTAGCGCCCTTATTAATTATAACAGAGAAAAAGTGTTACATAATTTTGCATTCTGTAATAAGGCGTACATAAATTAATAATTCCGCATATACCGATGGGCTCATAATAAAATATCAAGTATCAAATTTAAAGTCATAAATCATGCCTGAGCTAGATTCAGGAAATTTAATGTTGACAACATACAAAACAAATAATAAATAATACATGTACCTAGTTCAAAAATGATTTTTAATTCCATAGGCCACTAAGGATAACTTTGAATTGGATGACTTGATATAACAGCAATTAAATAGAGGGAAATAAAAGTAAAACACGTGTGACTGAAAGAGATGGATATACAAATATTTTAGTAGACATGATGCTGATTATGATTATGACATACGTAGCATTACAGCGTCAAATTCGACAGAAATTTTCTAATTGTCAATCGTCAAGGCATTTTTAATATGCGACAAACTGTTCCTTCTAATCTTTCTTATAGCTGCGCCCTGTAGAAGTGCGCATGAGCATAACATTTTTAAACAAAAAGAATGTATGCAATATTTTTTTCTTATGTCTCTCATAAAAGTCCGTACTTTGAAAACTTCATTTTTATTTATTTATGCGCTAGTAATTTAATTCTCAGAGCAACGAAATTATCTATTTGCAATTTATTTCGATTCTTAATTTTAATAGTATTCGTAATGTAAAACACGCTCACAGTCTGCGCTGATTGCTTAAAACGCCCGTATGATATTATACAGAATAGATAGTTTAAAAAACTCTGAATTGGTTAGAACGAAATTTAAATTCTAGCCGAACGTTTTGAATGAGCCAGTTTTAGTTATTTTTCACAATTATAAATTTCAGTTCACGATATTCTTCCCATATTTTCCAAATACTATAATCATTTTCCCTATTTTTGATGTGCATCAATAATGCTTAAATACCTTCTTTATAGATATTTATAAAGCGATGCAAGCTCTCTTAACATACGAGGTGTGTTCAATTGAAACCAATCTTTACTTAATAAAAAATTTATTCAACAATTTAATTACAAATAATTAGCGACACAGTTAAGGCACCTATCCCATTGTGTTACTAACCGACGTATATCCTGCTCATAGAATTCTTGCGGCTGCTGATTGAAGAAGTCTTGCACAGTTATCTGTACTTTGCATCAAACTCAAAATGCCGACCTTTTAACGCCTTTTTTAGCGGTCCAAATTTATGGAAATCGCAAGGCGATAGATCTGGGCTGTAGGGTGAATGCTCTAAAACCCTCAATTTCTTTCGTTGAAGGTTTTTTTTTATCATATTAGCAATATGACGCCTAGTATTGTCGTGCAGCAAAATGACCCCTTTTTTCCTGGCCGTTTCCGTCTTCTTACCTAATTAAGCTTGTTCAAAGGTTCTGTTACGTCTCGATGGTACGCCTATGGCTGCGCACCTGTGTGTCGTCGCGACTCGGGGTTGCTCGGCTTGGGGGTTGAAACTTGAAATATTTTATGACTTCTTTGTTAACCGTTCATGTGAACGGTATGATTTTTAAGTTTGTACTTCTCAAATACAGTTCATTTTTTATATTCTACAAGCGTTGTTATTTAACCAGCGACATTTAATCAAGTGGTTCGTCACACCATTAGCTGACACCACGAGAATCCACATTGGTCCACCGAACCGGATTTTTGGAAAAGTATCAAGTTTATAGTCCTTCGTACTGCCTAGCACGTGGCATCATTTATCAATCGCCTAGGAAATGGCATTTTATTTATAAAGAAGATCTAGCAAGTGGTCGTTATTACAATCTTACGTTTTCAAGTAAGAACATCAAGGAGTACAAACTGTAAGTCCATTCCTTGTTTTTTTCCTTTATTCACATTTTCCTGTATTTTCTTCTAAAATTTTCAATTTGAGTCTATTTGTGTATGGTTGCGTATTTCAAATATTACACAAAATTATATTTCAAGCGATGCAAGTTAACATTGTAACTTGCATTTTTATGCACATCACCCTCTGGAAGAAAGCGAAGATTCTCACCCTGCGTGTACACGTGTTCGCCTCGAACAGTAGCGGAGTCAGGTGGGGTACATTTTAAATTAACAAAGTTTAATGTAGTATATTACATGTTTAATCATGGGTGAAGCAGAAATTAAAACATTAAAGCTTCGTAGAGGGCAATTAAAGGCCGCATTAACCAGATTTGCTGCATTTATTGACGATGTTAGTAATGAAAATAAAATTATAGAAATTACAACAAGAATTCAAAGAATCGAGTCATTGTTTGACGAATTCAATCAAGTTCAATCTGAAATAGAAATTTTGGAAAATTCATCTGACATTACAGATGAGCGTTGCAATTTTGTAGATAAATATTTTTCGAGTCTTGCAAAGGCAAAACAATTTGTCGATATTCAAAAACAAAGTAATGCAAATACGTTACATACAAGTTCCATTGTACAGTCTCAGTCATTTAGCTTACAGCTACCTCCAGTAAAATTACCTGAGTTTAGTGGTGCTTACGACAAGTGGGTAAATTTCCACGATACCTTTGTTTCGTTAATACACAATAACACTTCGTTATCTAATGTTCAAAAATATTACTATTTACAAGCTTCTTTAAGGGCAGAAGCAGCTCAAGTCATAGAATCTTTGGAAATAACAGATTCTAATTATCATTTAGCTTGGAATTTACTGAAGGAACTCTACGAAAACAAAAGATTTATAATTAAAGGGCATATAAAACAAATTTTTGAATTGCCTAACGTTCATAAGGAATCGCATGCTTCCTTAAGGTCCTTTCTAGATACCTTTCAAAGAAATTTTCGCGCATTACAAAATATCGGAGAACCTGTTGACATGTGGAGCACAATTTTAATATATTTGCTTTTGTCAAAATTAGACGCTTCCAGCAAGAAGGAATGGGAAATTAAAACCAAAAATGAGGTATCCCCTTCCATGGTAACGTTCATTTCATTTTTATCAGAAAGATGCCAAATACTGGAATCTATAGACAGCAATCAAATAAAAAACGTTCATGAATCGAATTTTCGTAAATCTTATGAAAATAAATCCACGTATCAACAAATAAAATATTGTGCATTTTCTGTAATGGCGATCACATGATCTATTATTGTAAATTATTTCTCAACTTTGATATTCATAAGAGGATAAATGAAATTAAAAATCGAAAGGCTTGTATTAATTGTTTACGGCAAGGGCATAACAGTTATAATTGTACAGCCAAGGGTTGTCGTATTTGTCACAAAAAACATAATTCGGTTTTACACATTGATAAGCAACCCACACAAGGGGAATATGATAGCATGCAACAAATAAATGGAAATGCTACTTCTTTACAAGTTAATATTAATTCAGAAACAACCACAACAGGCAACGTGCTTCAACACGTTAACCTATCTTCAGGACCAGAATCCAATCCTGAAATTTCTTGTTATTCAAATCAAGTTAAACCCATTTTTAATAAAAATCTTGATCCAGTACTATCTACACATGCATCTAGTAACAACTTTACAATTTTAACAACAGCCATTGTTTATATCTATGACTATAAAAATAATCCAATTAAATGCAGAGCTTTGTTAGATAGTGGTTCAATGTCCCATTTTATAAAATCTAGTTTATATAATCAATTAAATATCCCTTTCAATCCTATAAATATACCAGTTGTTGGTATTAGTGCCACAACTACAAATATTTCAAAGTCGGTGAAAACTAAAATCAAATCCATGAATTCCAATTTTCAAAGGAATTTGCAATTCCTAGTAATTAATAAAATTACGGATAATGTACCTCAGTGTACTTATGATGTTTCAAGTTTAGATATTTCTAATAATGTAAGCTTGGCAGATCCAACATTTAACCAATCATCTGAGATTGACATTTTATTAGGTGGAAGCATTTTCTACGATCTGTTATTGGCAGAACAAATTAAAATTGGACAAGGAAATCCTATTCTATAAAATACAAGATTAGGTTGGGTTGTAGGTGGTTCCATAAATAATTTTAGTCAGAAATCCTAATGTAATTTAATAAAAACTACAGCGGTAGATAAACAATTAGAAGCCTTTTGTCTGATTGAAGAATGTCCCACAAGGGAAGTTATGTGTTCAAAGGAAGAATTGGAATGTGAACAACACTTCCAAGAGACCTTCCAACGTGATGATTCCGGAAAATTTGTTGTTAAGATGCCTTTTCGAGACAATGTTGACGAATTAGGCGATTCTAGATCCTC
Organism: Limonius californicus; assembly: GCA_014611495.1. Taxonomy (NCBI): domain Eukaryota; kingdom Metazoa; phylum Arthropoda; class Insecta; order Coleoptera; family Elateridae; genus Limonius; species Limonius californicus. The sequence goes on along the minus strand of JABXWE010009055.1, from coordinate 9,194 downwards.
CCAAACCACATTTCCTATGGATCGAAGAACCTTCTAGGACTCCTCAACACTCAGAACACCAAGATCAGACAAAATGTCAACAAACTGAATCACAGGTTAGGGATACAAGTGTTAAACTTGGAAATTCAAATCACCATTGCTGATATAACATTTTTAGAGAAATCAATTAATAATGTCAAACTGTACTTAAGTAACTTGTTACCTGCTCACATCTTAAATGAATTTGAACGTAGAACTACTATCACCTTCAAGAAAAGGTTTGCGTCTGTAAAATCAACTAATTTAAAAAAATTTAAAAAATTAAACGATAGTCTTATCACTGTTAAGCCTTTTAATGACAATAGTAAATGGTTTGTTAATCTAACTCAGGGTGTTTTCCCTGATGATGTCAAAAACCTTTTGTCACTTGGTCCCAAATTTAGTTTACCAGTTTCTCGTAAAGAATTAATGATGCCTAAACTACTAAGTAATGTTGAATCCATTCTAGAGGGTTTTCCACGTAGCTCTAAAGATATCGTCAGAGCTAGAGTCACTAATATAATCACAAACTTTTTAACTAATTCCAACAGCAGTTACGCTGGGGTTGATGTTTTCAATAAAACGAGATCGTTCCTTAAGAACCATCCCGATATCCTTATCACTAAAGCAGACAAAGGGTCTGTGACTGTTGCCATCAGCAAAGCTAACTACGTTAGCAAATCCAACGTACTGTTGAATGATCAAGTGACGTACAAAGAACTGAAGGGTGACCCCACTGGCACCACTCAGAGAAAAAACAATGAATTCATTAAATTGTTACTGAACAACGGTTGCTTTGATGAGCCCACAGCCAGATACCTCACTAAGTATAATTCTGTTTCTCCCAAATACTATGGTTTACCCAAAATTCATAAAGATAATGTCCCCTTACGTCCCATTGTTTCTTCAATTAATTCTCCCACCTATAACCTGTCTAAGTTTGTTGTTAATATCTTAGCCCAAGCGTTTGCTGACGTTAATGAGTATATAACACTAAAGATTCATTCACTTTTGCTAGTGTTGTTAACAATTTTCAACTCCCTCAAGGATTTGTGGTGATCTCTCTAGATGTTGTGTCACTTTGTACTAACATCCCCCTTGAATTGGTCATTTCGACTATTGTTTCTAAATGGGACTGCATTGGCAGTGTCTGCAGTTTTCCTAAGGACCTTTTCTTTATGACTATAAAGTTCATTTTCAACAATATTTTTTTCACTTTTAATAATAAATTTTACATGCAGGTGTTTGGCACCCCCATGGGTTCCCCCTTGAGTCCTATTCTGGCCACTATTGTTTTGGATCAGTTGTTTGATGACGTCATCCCTAGACTTTCTTTCATTCCTCCGTTTATCAAAAAATATGTCGATGACATTGTTTTAGCTGTTCCTTCTGAACAGACTCAGGCAGTGTTAGATGTGTTTAATAGTTACAACCAGCACATTCAATTTACTTTAGAAATGGAGACGAATAACAGCCTCCCCTTTTTGGATGTGAGGATTATCAGAGATGACAATAATGTTTTGTTATTGGACTGGTTTAGAAAGCCCACCAGCTCTGGTAGATACATCAACTTTTACTCGTCGCATCCGATCAATCAAAAGATCAATATTATCCTGGGGTTAAAGAATCGCATTTTAAAATTAGCTCACCCGTGTTTCCATAATAAGAACGTACATGTCCTCTCTGATATTCTTCGCAACAATGGATATCTCATCACGTTAATTAATAAATTATTGTTTACTACGCCTAATGTTAATAATCTAATTAGTAATAACAATGATATCAATAACAGTCATGAAGTCATCAAATACCACAGATTACCTGTCGCGTCTTTATTTTCCAGGCTGAAGGATAAAACTCCTGTGCTGTGCAATTCTAACGTGATTTATTCGATTCCCTGTGGAGGGTGTGAAAAGGTTTATATCGGTCAGACAGCCCAATGGCTGAAATCTAGAATTGCAAAACACAGAAGTGACTGCAGGTTGGAAAAAGACACGAGTGCTCTGGCCATACATAGCAAGGAGGCTCGTCACTTGTTTAACTTTAATCAAGTAAAGATTCTTGATCAGGAATCTAAATACAGAAGCAGACTTTCCCTTGAAATGACTCATATTGTTTGTAATCCACTTAGCATACATTTTAGAACTGACATTGATAACTTAAGTAGCATCTATTCTTATTTACTCAATTTTAATAGTATACATAATACTGATTCTACATTTAGTGTTGTTGATTTAGATTAATTTGTAAATCTGTCGTCTAGGGTTTACTTTATTGTGTTAATTTCATGGCGGTTTTTGAATTTCCCGCCTTCTTTTCCTGTTATTTAGTTTTGAATAGTTGGCATTAGAACTAAATTTTCCTGTGATAAGATCTGCACATTGTGACTGAAGTCGTGTTTTAAATTGTTTGTGTGTTCTTTAACTTATCTGACACATCTGTGATTAATTGTTAATTATGATCAATATGTTAGACTTCGAGTACGCGCTATGTCTTGACTCCAATTTTAGAACTTTGATTTGTAAGTAATACCTAACCTAACATTTTCAAATTGTTAACTTTGGTTCTTGGAATTTCCAGAATCCTGATGAATAAATAAATTATTTCGAAGGTTTGGGTTTCAGCAGATCCTAGCAAATTCAAAACATGCGTTTCAAATCGTGTCGCAAAAATTCAGAAATTTTCTAAACCCTCTCAATGGAGATATGTTCCGACAGAGCACAATCCAGCAGATTATATATCCAGGGGTGTGAATACCAATGAACTTCACAATATGTCTGATTCGTTTAATGGTCCTTCATGGTTATCCCTTGATGAAGTTATTGGCCTTTGGTAGTCAATTCTGACATTCATGATATCCCAGAAATCAAATCAAACGTTTTTCTGACATGTACAGATCTTACAAACAATGTAATTTTAAAATTTTCAACATTTAAAACATTGCAACATGTTGTTAGTTATTTATTTCGATTTGTAAATAACTCAAGGTTGCCATTAAAGGATAAAAATTTAGGCAGTATTTCGATAACGGAACTTGAAGAAGGCACGCGTGCAATTATAAAATTAGTTCGATCTCAATCCTTTCCAGCTGAGATAGCTTTTTTAAAAAATAAACGTTCAGTTTCAAGAAAAAGCAAATTGATTGCACTTGGCCCGTTTTTAGATGAATTCGAAATAATTCGAGTGGGTGGTAGATTGAAACATTCCATGCTAAGTTTTGATAATAAACATCCAATAGTTCTCCCGTCAAAACATCACTTTACGACCCTTTTGATAAGGCATGAACATTACAAGTATTTGCACGCCGGAATTCAAGCAATTTTATCAAATATTCGACTAAAATATTGGCCATTGAGTGGTCGACGTACAGTAAGAAGTGTGTTTCGTAAATGTATTACGTGCTTTCGTACGTCTCCGTATAATATTCCACACAAAATGGGTGATTTACCAGCAACCAGAGTAACGCCCTCTTGTCCCTTTTCAATAATCGGTGTGGATTATGCTGGTCCTTATTTAATTAAAGATGGTAAAGTACGAAACAGAAAATTAATTAAGGTTAATTAAGTAGTTTTTATTTGTTTATCGTCTAAGGCCGTGCATTTGGAACTTGTAAGTGAGCTAACCACTGATGGTTGTCTAAATGTTTTTAAAAGATTTATATCGCAACGTGGTCTGTGCTGTCAGGTATATTCAGATAACGCCATCAATTTTGTAGGCGCAGATAAGACATTGTTAGATGTCGTAAAGCAGGTAAAGAGATCTGAATTCAAGGATTATTTGTTAGAAAATAAGATAGTTTGGCATTTTATTCCACCTAGATCTCCCCATTTCGGCGGGTTGTGGGAATCCGCGGTTCGCCTGATGAAATATCATTTAAAGAGAATTTTTTCAAATATTCATTGAACTTACGAAGATTTTTATTCTATACTTACACAAGTAGAATCTATTTTGGACTCCCCACCTCTCGTTCCTCTCACAGAAAATCCAAACGATCTCGATGTATTGACACCGCGTCATTTATTAATTGGAAATTCGCTGTTGGCTCTACCTGAAGCTCCTGTAACTACGCAGACTAGCCTTGCTTCCAGTTACAAACACAAGCAATTTTTAATAAAGCAATTTTGGAATAAATGGACAAAGGGTTATCTAAGTACTCTTCAAAAACGCTCCAAATGGCAACGTCAAGAGGGCAGATGTTTAACCGTCGGCCAACTAGTGATTCTACGAGAAGACAATAGTCCTCCAATGCTCTGGTAGATGGGCAGACTCGTTGAGATTTTTCCTGGGCAAGACGACATCGTCCGTGTAGTGACGGTAAAGACTCGTGATGGACTGTTCAAACGTGCTGCCAATAAATTGTGTGTGCTACCGATTGAACATTAAGTTAGTGTGCTTTGGTTGAAAGGTGATGCTTTCAAGGGCGGCGGCTATGTTACGTCTCGATGGTACGCCTATTGCTGCGCACCTGTGTGTCGTCGCGACTCGGGGTTGCTCGGCTTGGGGGTTGAAACTTGAAATATTTTATGACTTCTTTGTTCATGTTCATGTGAACGGTATGATTTTTAAGTTTGTACTTCTCAAATACATTTCATTTTTTATATTCTACAAGCGTTGTTATTTAACCAGCGACATTTATTCAAGTGACTCGTCAAACCATTAGCTGATACCACGAGAATCCACAGGTTTATTGTACAGATGTTTGCATTGCCATTTACTTCAGGTTTCTTAAACTCTAACCCATAGTCTGTGAGGTGTTCCAGAGATAATACCTTTTTGCAAGCGTTTTTGTTCGTTAGACAAAAGGCGAGGAATCCATTGCGAACTAACTTTGCTGTAATCCAGAGTACGAACAATACTATGGACAAATCCCACACTCGCACCAACAATTTCTGAAATTTCTTTAATTGAAATTCGACGATTTTCCCTAATAAGACGTTCCACATGCCATATTGTTTTCTGTTAATGCAGTCCGCCGTGCACCTGGTCGCGGATCATCCGTAGTCCCCTCTTTTCCATTCTTAAATTTTCGGCACCATTCTTTCACAGTTAGGTACGTAATACATGCATTTCCATACACTGCTTGCATTCGCGTATGAATCTGCAATGGCTGCACACCCTCAGCGCATAAAAATGGTAGAACCGCACGCTGATCAAACTTGGACGGATTTTCAACAACAAACGCCATTGCAATTTATAAGCATCAAAAAACACATTATAGGCTAGTTTATTGTTATTTCTAACTCAATGCACGTCCATATTCTTCATTTTCCGTATGAAACTGTACTAATTGCTTGCATTTAGTGGTTTTCTATAGCGGAAATCACGTTATATTATTGAAATTTATAAGCATCAAAAAACACATTATTAGCTAGTTTATTGTTATTAATAACTCAATGCACATCCAGATTCTTCATTTTCCGTTTGAAACTGTACTAATTCTTTGCATTTAGTGGTTTTCTATAGCGGACATCAGGATATATTATTGTAAATTAGCAGCATCAGAAAATACAATATTAGATAGTTTATTGTTATTTCTAACTCAATGCACGTCGAGATTTTTCGTTTTCAGTATAAAACTGTAGTAATTTCTTGCATTTAGTGGTTTACCATAGCGGAAATCAGGTTGTATTATTGCAATTTAGAAGCAGCAAAAAACACATTATTAGCTAGTTTATTGTTGTTTCTAACTCAATGCACGTCGAGATTCTTCGTTTTCCGTATAAAACTGTACTAATTCCTTGCATTTAGTGGTTTTCTTCATTTTGCTCATTTCTTTACCGTTGAAAATTATTGAATTACAATGTATTTTGTGCTATAGTTTGCATTAGAATAAAGCGTTTTCTGCCTTAGAATGTCAGCTGGAAACGGACTCGGCGTGCGGGGCACTTTAAATGTGATGAAAGTTTACAATTTGTTCATTTCTTTACTGTTGAAAATTATTACACTAAAATGTATTTTGTGCTATAGTTTGCATTAGAATAAAGCGTTTTCTGCCTCAGAATGACAGCTGGAAACGAACTCGGCGTGCGGGACACTTTAAATGTGATGAAAGTTTTCAATTTGTTCATTTCTTTACCGTTGAAAGTTATTGCATTAAAAAGTATTTTGTACCTAGGGCAAGTTGTCTGTGAAGTAACTGTTTTGGCGAGCATCGTTTCCAGCGAGCAACCGGCGGCGAGCATGTGGTGTGGAGCAAAATGACCCAAACCGAGGCAAGGCGTGAATGGCATCTTACTTCTTTATTGTTTTTATAGAGCATATATGGTGTTGGCGCCAGTGGTTCTATTTGCAGTAAAAATTGTATTGAATGAACTGACAATGTAGAATTTCTTATAACAGAAAATAATGTAACATCTTAAAATAAAAGAGAATATGATAGTCCGTTCATGTTTGTAGAGTTTTCTAAATTTGTTGAAATGATTGTATGCCGTACAAATAATCTTTTTCGTTCTTTACACTACAACGTACATTATGATCAGTAGGTTGTAGAAAGTTTCTTACTATTTTTCATTTCAAAGGTTTTCATAATATTTTATTATTACAAGAATTCTAAAATAAGGTCTTGGAAACGATATTAGCTTAGGAAACTAATGAAACGCGAAACAACATAAAATTAAAACCTAAAGAATTTATATTTGCTTCGAAGAATTGTGAACAAGCTTGATATTTCCTTTCTTGAGGCAATGCATCACACTAATTAAAATTCTCAGCTCTCAGGTTGTGTTTACACATTTATTTCTGAATATACATTATCAAACAACGGGATCTTCCTCAAGGCAATATAATGTTTCCTATTTTTTTAAATAATTCCGTTTTGCGTACCAAGAACAAGACTTGGTTTTTAGATTTCACAAACAAATTAAATTGCTTGATCAAGGTTTGCTGTTTACGGCTTGTAAAATTAGAAATCATAAAATTAAAAACTTCAGCTGAAGTGAAGAACGTATTTTCGGTTTACTTTATAGCGTCGTACGAGAATCTCAATCAGTAGCCCTGTCAAATATCAATGGGTAATAGTGTTATGTCATATAGCAGGTAGTGCTGAGTATTGTGAAATTGTTACTATTTTATTCAATTTAGTGTCTGATCGAATCCAAGTAACTCAATCGTCCAGCAATATTTCTTCTAAACTATCCAAGATTTTAAAGGGAATCAGAAAAGACACCGTTTCAAGCGGGATTTATATTTACTTATCTACGAATCCCGTAAAGCTGGAAGCGTATGCCTGCAATTGGCGCACAAGTGCATTTTGATGCAAAACGAGAAAAATAGAAACATGAAGGTTGCTACTATTTTCTGACTCCTCTTACGTTTGCTAAATTAGACACACTATAAATTTTCACTTAAGGAAGAGCTACGAGCACTAAAACTAAGGAGGTAAACACGAAAAGTGGTGAGTAATAATAAGTGCGAAAGTAAGAAACCTTGTTCGACCTGTTATAACTAATAAAACCTCTTCATTTTATTTTATTTTGTACTTTACACTACTGCTTGCTTGTTTGCTTTCTTTCTGCATTTCCGAAATATTTAGTTTAATGTTGTCGTCCCAACAGCAGTATTCAGTTTTACACACACATTTTCAGTAGCAACAGATATCGGAAACATAATATTGTAAACGTGAAAGTATGTTAACTGCGAAACACTTTGTAGTCCTAAAGTATATCTAAATTATTGTGACAAAATGTCTGCCTAGAAAAACTTTAATGAAAATAGGTGAATTTGTTTGTGTGTACTTTCTTTATATGGGGAACTACTAATTGGAGTATCTTCTTCTTGCTATTTTCTTAAGCATTGTTCCGGCATCTGCCCGACATCCAGTAGTCTTCTCCATTCTTTTCGGTTTGTTCATCTTTCTGGAGGCAGATACTATTGTTATGTTCTTTTAAAATTTGCCGCTACATTTGAATTAATTTCTTAATTTGATTTCCGCTCCATAGGAATTAAAAACGGTATTTTAATTGAAGTTTTATGTTGCTTACAGCTTTCGGTATTATTTTGTTTTTCTAAGATTGAGTTATGTTAACAGTTCCCTTTGTAAGCCGAAATTGCCGAATATTGTTTTGTTCGCGCCTGACCTTAGACGTTTCTGAGAATTTACGTGCCGAATGGTTCTAGAACATTTATATGATATTTCGAATTATGGTGCAATCTTTTGGGGGAATGAAGGGTCGCGTTGCGTTTTACAGGCAGTCAGTTTTACTTCTTGAATGGCTCCGGTCGCTCGAGTCCATCTATGAGGGCCGTTACGAAATTAAAAAGTCGGTTTTCGATCTTCAATGACTCCGGTCTCCGAAATTACATCAATCGGGGGGCCGTAAATAAGTAAAGTGCTGCAGGGGCGGCTTTTGGTTTTTTCGATGGGTGTCCATTATGTGTGAGTTTCGTATTGCTGTTTTACCAAGGGGTAAAAACAAACCATCGACAACTGTCGGATTTAAAGAAAACACACTGGATTTTATCCCCGTAAAGGCAATTCTTTGTGAATTAGTGAATTGTCCCTCTGCTGCTACCGTCGGTGCAATGAACGCATCAAAGTTTCGGCCCTTGGCGTTGACTCCATTTAACCCAGTCTTCAGGGGCGTACCTGCGGATATTTATCATCATCCTGTGAACAAAATTGTGCTTGCCTGTCTGTCTGTCTTTCCACTTCAGTCTCCGAAAGTTAAGGTAAAGAACCAGTTCTTTTTGTGCTGTGAAAAGAAATTGTTTACGCGCTAACTTGCAAGATTCAACGATTCAAAAGCGGCCTTCAGTCGCCGATCGTATTTGTTTGCACTAATAATTGTAAAAAGTAATTTCTTTTATATTGTCATGCTTGTAAACTCGACGCCTCTGGCCGCGGAGTTCTTTAAAAAAATAAGTAAATTTATCGTGCGTCAGTAGCGGCGGGTTTGTTAATTGAACGTTCAAACCAACAGTTTGTATTATTAAACTACGAGAACTTTTGCTGTCCGTTTTTTGTATTGTGTCATTTCTACTAGTTGATTATACGTGTTATAACATTTACTGCCTCTTTTATTATGGTGCATTCTGTATTTGTGTGTGCATGAATTTTGCAAGCTTCGTATATATAGGAGGAGGCACAATAAAGGTGAGTTCGATTCCCGTAAGCTGTTGGCCTCTCGGCCTTCCACGAGGACCTACGATCAGCTGGATTTGGAAGGTGGCGCCCACTA
>JABXWE010009051.1:0-10560 GCA_014611495.1 Limonius californicus | reverse complement strand
CCACAAGGCTCAGTTGTAGGGCCGCTACTGTTTCTTGTGTATGTAAATGATCTCCCAACCAGCATTAAAAACGCAGCTGCTGTAACAATGTACGCGGATGACACTAGCGTAAATGTTCATGGTAGGAACATTGCAGAGCTACTGGATAATCTAAAACTAGTACTCTATGATATTCAAAACTGGTTCAATGCAAGCCATCTGCTAGTGAATATTGATAAAACTTGTCTGATGCCATATCTAAGTGACAGAGATACCGATGACTTCTCGAACGTAATGCGCATAAATAACATTAATTTAAATAGCGCACGTTCGACGAAATTTGTGGGAATAGTTGTTGATCGGCATTTTCAATGGAAAGAACACACCGATGAAGTTATCGTAAAAATTAATAAAGCCATCTATTGCCTACGCAGGCTTAAACCCATTTGTGATACATCAACTCTTCGTACCATATACTTTGCTTATTTGGAATCTATACTTAGATATGGGTTAGATTATTGGGGAAACTCAATATATCTATCAAATATTCTAAAATTACAAAAAAAAGCTTTAAGAATCATCTTTGGAATGCATAGTCGAGACAGTTGTAGGCCTATATTCAAAGCACAGAGTACTATGACAATTTTTAATCTATTTATCTACGAAACTTCACTATTCGTATTTAATAACAAATATAATTTCCTGCAAAATTCCGATATTCACAATTATAATACAAGAAATAACTTGTTACGGGTTGATAATGCCAAAAGCTCAGTTTATTTTAAATCCTACATGTTCAAATCCGTTACACTTTTCAATAAGCTTCTTGAATCCATTAAAATGAGAGATAACTTAAAACTCTTCAAAACTGAGCTAAAGTTGTATTTAATTGATAACGTTTTCTATAAGCTTGACGAATTTCTAAATACCTAAAGTACCTAGTATAGTTGTTAGTATAATAGTCACCCATGCTTTTATGCTGTATGTAATGTATTGTGTGTAGGTAAATGATTGTAGTTAATTTTATATTTTTGAGTACTGTACCTGTATTTATGTGAATTTTGAATCTCGGAATTTGTCATGTTTGGGTCTTTTTAGGACATGTGATATTAATATGTACGCCACTGGCATTATTTGCAAATAAATTACTTACTATTACTTACTTTAAATCTGGAGTAATTCTGAGAATGTTTAGTCTCATAATGACGCTTTATATTGTATTCTTTGAGGACTGATATTGTTCCATTGCAAATTATACACATTGCCTTATTACTTGACTCAATCACAAAGTTGTTTATTTGGTTTGTGATTCCTTTTGTAAAGATATTGGCTCTTTCATGTCGTTTTTGTATTTTTAAAGTTGTTCGTAATAGGCGGTGGTCCGAGCTAAATTCGAACTTATTTAGTGTTCTGTGTTTTTTATTATGTTTGCTGTTTGAGAGGATGTAATCAATTTGTTGTTTACATCGCCCGTCAGGTGATAGCCATGTCCATTGCTTTCCTGCTCTTTTCTTAAAGATAGTGTTGTTATTATCAGTTTGTCATTTATTGCGAATTCTATTAGTTTGAAACCTCTATTATTTCTTTCTCCATATCCAAAGAGGCCACATATTCGTTCTTCTCCTACTGTGCGTTTGCCTATTTTGCAGTTGAAATCGCCTGCGATCAATAGATGTTTTACTTTGTTTTGTTTATGTATGCATTTGTTGTTTTATCTAGTGATTCATAGAACTGATCTATTTCTTCTTCGGAGCTATTTTTTGTTGATGCTTAAATTTGTATTACGACTTAAGTGTAAGTCGTTTTCTATTTTTAATGTTGAAACTGCGATTCTCTCTGATGCGCCCCTAAATTCTTCGATATTATTTGATAGGTTTTTGTTTACACAGAAACCTACTCCTGCTTGGCTTTTGTTTTGGCCTTTCCAATAAAGTATTATTCCATTTTTTCTTTCTAGTATTGGTGCCGTCTCTTCTTACTTCAGCCAGTCCAAGTATGTCCCAATTCATTTTTGCAAGTGCGGCTTCTAGTTCTTGAACGTTTTCTTCGTTTAACAATGTTCTGGTGTGCATCACCACTCTTGGCCAGAGTTCCGGGGGATGTTGTTTCTTTTGCTGCTGATATCTTTTCGCTTTTGTCCGTGGCCGTAGCATGTGTCATCATATCGATGAAGTTGCCCGTTTGTTGTAATTGTTATATGATAGGTCTATCTTCTCTGTATTGGTGAGAGCTCGTACTTCCAGATCTGTGACAGGATGGTATGTCTCGTGTTGTGGTTTTCGATAGATGCGGGGCTAACAATGTTTGTATTGTTGCTGTTTTGTTTTTCTTATTTTTGTTTATCTTAGTTTCTTCTATGTTTATGTTTTCCTCTTCAGATCTTTAGCGTGTTTTGACTTTTTTTGTTCCTCTTTAACTTGTTGTAACTCTTTTTCTTTTATTCTCTTTTCATCTAAAATAAGTGAATTATATTTTAATATTGCCTGTTTTCCTTTTTCTCGTAGGGAGAGCATTGTTGGGATGACATCTTTCCTTTGTTGGAGAATATTTTTGTGGTAGTCCTTATATACCGATATGTTTGATCCTTTTAGCAATTTTTTATTTTGTAATATTAGGAATTTGATCCTCATATTTATTACACTATTACAACTGGGTTGTTTGTATTTTTTTGGTGTTATTTTCTTAATTCATATTGATATCGTTTTCATTGCATTGTAATTTCAAATCTTCGTTTATAGTTTTATAACTATTTTTTCTAGATCAACGTTGTTTCCTGATTTCGTTTTTAGACCCTGTATTATTAGGTTCTTTTTCCGTAGTTCGCTTTCGGTGTTGTCGAGTCTTTTTTCTTGTTCTTTGATGTTTTCATATATTTATCTTGTTGTTTTCGTGTGTTTCTGTTTTTAATTCTGTTTTAATTTTCCCCATGTCCTCTTTTAATTGTTCGTTCGGGTCTTTTATGTCTGCTTTTAGATCTTGTATGAGGTTTATTAATTGCACGTGAGGCAAGTCACCCTCCCAAAAATTTACAATGAATGACAATGAATACTCCCAACAAGATGGCGTTCCACACCCTCTTCAAGTAAAATGGCATTAAATTCAAATTCACGTCAATGAATTTGTTTCTAGGGCTTGGTGAAAGATAAGTAATAATACGTAATTTTGTTCTTAATAATGTAAATACTACTTGATAATAATAAAAAAGCTTATTTATTCTTTTAACGGCTTAAGTAATTTTAGTTACAATCATCTCCCCTGTTAAATAAACAAAATGTTTACACAAAACTTTGAAGGTAATTAAATTTACCAATCTATCAGAAACTGTGCTTGTTACGGCCTTAACAGTGAAATTCCTATTATAATTGCGGGTAATATAATAATTGTTTGTGCGTTGTGTCAAAAAAAGTTTTAGTTTTAATTACTATATAGTTTTAAACTGAAACCGCAGAATAAATTTAAATGTATTTTTGTTGTATATTCGGATGAAAATGTAACCGGTATGAAAATGAACTACACAAACTAACATATGGTTTCTTCAATGATAGGAAGTATTGCCTTATATTATATAGCGTAGAAATGAGGAGAATACGGTTCTGTTTAGTTTCAAAACTTAGTTAATTTGTTAGTTAACACCTTAACGAAATACGCTGTTTGCTATAAAGGAGATGAAGAAAGTGTTTAAAAATGTAAATTGTAATACGGAAATAGGTGTAACTGAAATAAATAAATAAGAAGTTAATTCCCATTCGTTTTGTTAAGTTTTTGTGAACGCACTAGAGAAAGTAGTGCTGTCCTAATCACGAAAATGTAATAATATATTTTAAATCTGTTTACGCCAACCTTCTACATAGTAGTATATTGCATTGTTCATTATTAATATGTTATTATACGCATACCAAATTTATATAAAACAATTCGTTCTTTATCAGATAGTAACCATAACAAGTATCTGTGTGGGAATAATGAAAGTAGGTAACCCAAGGAACTTGACATTGCTATAATTTTTAACATTTCTTACAATAACATACACATACTTCTATGCATTTTCAGTTGAGTGAGCACGACAGCCATTTGACCGTAACTACAAGTAGTAACCTTGCCCTGTGGGAGTCGGAAGAAAATCACAGTTAACTACCTTAACAGAAATCCTAAGAGATAGAATCAGGAAATAGCATTGAGAATATAGGTCGCTATTTATTATTATTTATTGTTACGGTAATCGGAGGTGTTTATACAACCTCGCTATTAACAAAACTGGAGGTATTTAAAACGTCCTCAACAAAGGAACGGATACGTTTTTCGAATAGTTGTTTTGACTTTCTCGTTCCTGAATAGTAGGAAGTAACTGTCTATCTACCACATACAGGATGTTTCACATACTTGGGGACAAACTCTTACAGGGAGTTCGTAGGGTCATTTAAAGACAGAAATGTTAATAATGTCAAGACCGATTCCTCTTCCTTGTCAACATGCATGGCGTTAAACGGCCGCTGTAAATTGATTTTTAAATATAAAAATCACATTAGTTTTGTTTTAATGAGCTAATAATTATAAGTAGGTTTTCGTATCAGTAGACTGTTAAATACATAATAATTGTCATATTATGTTTTATTTACGGATTCATATTACGACCAGTTCAAATAAAAATATTCATGGCATAGTTATGAAGACTCTGTATCTATAGCGCGACTTTCTGCTTCTTCTTGTTCTTCATTATGGTATTAGGATTTAAACTGTTCCGATAAAATGCCATAGCGGGTCCTCCTACGTTTTTCCTTCACGTGATATGTAGTGTAGTTATTTACATATTACTTTCTCTTCTGTCTATATTCAAAGATTTAAAGTTCTTCTCTTGTTTCGCCATTCCTTCTCGTGTCTTGTTTTTATACCAACTTATATTTTCTCATTTCGCCCTTCTTCGTTAGGATCCATGTTTCATTTCCATATTTAGGAGCCGGGGTATTGAAATTGTTTTATAGAACTTCATCATTGTGTCCTTTGACACTTTCCTTTGTAGCGTTCTTTTAATTGTTCTATTCATGATATTCGGCTTTTCTACTTTACTTTATATTGAACATTGTAGTCTGTTCTATAGGTTCTTATATTATAACAATAAATGCAACCGCAACTTTATGGTACACGCGAAGTAATTGCTTCCGTATTATTCCTGTTTTTATCCGTCGTACATATTATTATGTTATACTTAATTAGCAGTAGCATAGAAATATCTATTGAAAAATACTACCCTGGACGTTTTCATATACTTTTTTTTGGGCAGATTTTATGTTTTTGTGAACTTTATCGTAATATATTTTTAAAGTGTTTTAAAATTTGCAGTTTTCGATTCAACTATCCATTTCTTGAAATACTTTCAATTCCTCTGTTATGGCATATGTAGCAAATTTTGTAAAACATGTAGTTTTAAAAAAGTATACACATAGAACGTTATGTACTGATTTGATATGTACGAGTACATAAAAGTATGAGCTTTATGTAATGAATGCATTCAGATCTAGCTTTTATTAACATAGGGTTTGGTTTAACGATAAAGTAAGATAGGTGTAAGACATGCGAAATTAACATACAGATAATTGTTGTCAGTTGTTATTTTCCACGGATGTTTTTACATTTAGTATTGTGTTATTCAGAAATACTATTGAAGACATAATTATTATAAAGTTATTTCATTGTATATTATAGTATACTACTATCATTTTCGTTACCCTTACTTATAATACCCACGAAAAGCTTGTCTAATACAAAAAATTTTTTTTTTGTTAGTCTCGCCAGCCCGGCAGTGTATGCTATACATGGTTATGTTAAAATTAAAACATGAGTTTACGTAATGACTAAACTAGTACTAAACCCTCATAAACTTACTTACCTTATTCTTTATTTGTAATTTTATAGGTTTTTTGTCTTTTGATAATAGTAGTTATTATGGTAGGACTATTAGGAGACAAATATTCTGTTTTGAGTTCTGATAATAGGTATATAAACTGTGGTAATTTACGTTTAAGTCTTTGATGTATATCCCTTTTACCCAGTTCATATATTACCGCACTTGGTTTTAGATGCTACTCCCCAAACTGGAGAAACGTATGTTATGATAGGTTAATAAATGCTTTGTATAACAAGACACTGCACTCAATTTTTAACGATGAAGCACGATTGATCAATCGAGTATACGCTTCATTTAGGTGTCCCCACTTGAGTTTTTCATCTAAGTGTATGCCCAAATATTTCATACTTTGATCTTTACGGTTCCAGGTAATGGAGTAGTTGGCTACTTCTAGTTTTGTAGGGTTCCTGTATCTTCTTAATGTAAATGTTTTGGCTTTGGTTTTATTGGGATTGATGTTCAAACACCATTTCTCGTACCATTGTTGCATCTCGTCAATACCACTTTGAAAAGCACTGATCGCCCGTTCAACTTGTTCATGCTGAGTTACGATCGCCGTGTCGTCGATATGCGTAGCTAAATTGGAGCTTATTAGTTCTTTGATATCGCTAGTGAATATATTGTAGAGTACAGGTTCGAGAATGAATCCTTGTGGAACACGGCCGTTTGTTAGGAATGCTGACGTAATTTTGACAAGATATTGCGCTAATTAAATGTTTACTAGTTTTCTAAAGAGTCCGTTAATCCATACACTGTCAAATGCCTTTGTAATATCAAGGAATACTGTGGTAAACAGTTTGTGTTCAAATCCCTCTTCTATCTTCTGCGTAATTCTGACTAGCTGGTGGTTGGTTGTATAGTGCTTTCTGAATTCATGTTGAAATGGCGGTTTAACGTTTCGGTCGTTAATATGTTTAGGAATTCGGCTGTATAATATATTTTCTAGTAGTTTTGACATAGTAGTTAGTAAGCTGATAGGTCGGTAGCTGTCAGGTGTTTTTGAATCTTTTTTTGGTTTTTTGAACATTATGGCATAAGCAAGCTTCCATTGCATTGGAAAATATCCTAATCTCGTGCAGGCGTTAAACATTATAGTCAGGAAGATTATACTCTTCTTTGTTAGGTTTTTAAGAACTACGTTAGTTATTTGGCCGTGACCTGGCGTTTTCTTCTTCGTTTGCAGTTTATTTATGAAGGTTTTTATTTCCGCAGGTGTTGTACGTTCTATCATTTCTCCCTTGAGCGTACGAGTATTTTCTGCCATGTTGTTCGTTTCAGTAAAGAAGACTTTATGGTTTATATTATCCGATGTGGTGAATACGGCTCCTAGGTAATCAGCGAAAACTTCGCACTTTTCTTGGTATGCTATGTAGGTCTTATTATTAGTACTATTGCTGCAATGCTGTATCGTTTCTTAAAAATGTTATTAGTAGCTTTCCATAGGTTAGCGTTGTTCGGGTGGATATCTTGAAGGTAAGATTTATAATTGCTTATCCGATAGTTATGTAATGTCTTTTTTGTTTGATGGGTTAGGTTGTTTAATATTTTTTTAAGTTGGGGCTGTTTAATACTTTGCCGTCGTCTTCTAATTCTGTTTTTCTCATTTCTTGTCTTAAGTATGTTGAATGGAATTTGTTCATCTACATTAGTTCTTCTAGTATTTTTGTGTTTGGTCGCTAATTTGATCGATCTTGTGATAGTTTCTGTGAAGTTGCAGATTATGGCATCGATTTCCTCGGTGGTGTTGATATTAATTGGACATTTCGGTTCAATTCGGTTACCAAATTCATACCATTCGATTGGTCCATTTATTAATCTAGGATATGAATTGATAAATTTTACCTGTTGGTTAAAAGAGATTAAAACTGGTACGTGATTTGAATCAAGCTCAGTGAGAACAGTTTGGTAGACAGGCCTTCTAAAAGTTTGTTTAATACAACGTCGAGTATATCAGGTTCGTGATCGGTTCGAAATGGAACGTACGTCGGTGCTGTTGGAGCTGATATTTGAATTGCGCTTTCTGTTGCAAATGTTAATACTTTAGATCCGTTAGGGTTGGTTACTTTGCAACCCCATGTGCTACTTTTACAATTCAAGCCGACTATCAGTAGTGTAGGCTCGCTATCACTAAAGATGTCTCTTATATCTTGTTGTATTAAACTTTTATTAGGTTGTTTGTATGCGCAGCCTATTTTAATTTTACTATTATCTTGAAGAATTAATTTAGCTTCTACCACTTCAAAGCTTTTCAAGGTTGCTGGCTGTAGTGGAATCACATTGATATTCTTTTTATATATTATTGCAACTCCGCCAGCTGCTTTGTCAGATTCTCTATCTGTTCTTATGATGCTGTAACCCGGTATATTAAATGTTTGATTGGCAAACAAGTGGGTTTCACGAATGCATACTAGATCTACTTTATGCCTAATTCGGAATTCTATAAACATTGATCTTTGTTCGTTAAGCCCATTGGCATTACAATTTACTGTTGTTAAACTATTAATTATTCTTTGATTATTTACTGCCATTGCTGAGTATATTTGTAACAAGTAGCATAAAGAACTCTTTATTCTTGTCCATATAGGGTTTGATGAGGTTGATTATTGTTTCTATTAGTGATGTGTCTTTGTTTTACGTAACTGTGTTTGATTCCAGTACGTAATTTGTTTCATTAGTGTATATTTTAGAAGGTACCTTTAGTTTTGGCCGGTAGTTTGGAGATGTATAGGGTTTCAGATTATTAGTCGCTGCTTCTTGTTGAATGGATGTTCTACTTTGCGTCCGCTATGATTGCGCTTCTAATATTTTTATTAAGAAGGGGCAACCCCTATAATTTGGTGTATGGTCCAGTCCACAATTTGCACATTTCGGTTTTTCGTTTGTTGTTTCTTTCTTCCTCAGGAATTCATTAGTTATATGGTCTCCAGCACATTTAACACATTTAGTGTCTAAATTGCAATAGTTTTTGCTATGTCCATATTCCTGGCAGCGATAGCATTCAATAATCTGTTTAGATTTATGTCTAGGTTCTACAGATATTCCGCAGTAGCAAATACTGGTGATATTATAAATATTTTTGTTTACGCCGGTTTTTGGTAGGCGTACGATTACTAGCGGCATTGGTTTTTTCCATGATTAACATTCTTGTAACTCAAGTTATTTGTAAATTATTCGATTTTAATTCGTTCTCAATCAGCGTTTCGCTAATAGATAGTGGTAGGCCACGTATTACCGCTTCCGTTGACTATCTTCCCGATATTTAAAAGTGTGAAACTTTACTTGTTTTTCGTAGATCTTTGTGAAGTTTCTATAATCATCAATCTTGCAAACATTTATTCGAAGGTACGCGCCTTTGAAAGTTGTCATAAAGTTGTTGAAAAACAAAATCTAAGATACTTTTAAAAAAGTAGGGGGAGTGACGTGTATATAATTTACTACATAACGAAAAATAAATAATAATAAATACTTTTGTTACAAAAGTAAAGTGATTGCATATAGTATAATTTTTCCTAAATTACAAATTGACAACGGTATTGTAACCACTTCGTATTTAAAAAAAATGTTATCTGTGTAATGCCAACCGGTGCAATTTATTTCTTGGAACAGATATTAGAAAACTGCGGTGCTCTTGGCGTTTCTGCAGCCATAATTTCAACACCATAGATAAGGTAAAGCGTTGCATTTTTTCGTAAAAAGGAAAAAAATTGAAAATCCTTGAATGGTTCATTACACACGCAATTACGTTATTAGTATTTCAATGGATCATTTAGCCTTATCGGAATTTTCGCATTCACGAACGGTCACTATGTTGATTCTGTAAGAATTTTGCTCCAAGTCATTCATTTCATTTTTGAATATTATATAATGTAAAATTGTAAACATAATTTTTAATACTCATTATATCAGTTAAAATAGCATAATTCAAGATAGAATTGTACTTTGGAAAAATAGCCAAACGTATCATAATCTCCACAACAGTACTATAAAATTTTTATTCGAAAAGTTACAACTTTATTTCAGAATTTAAAGCATTAAATACTTGCAAATTTGGCTTATTGATTAAGTATCGAAATTGAAATAAAATACGCATTTACGGCCAGGATTACGTTTTTATTTAATCACTCCGTACAAAAACAGTTCTAACAGAGAACTGTAAAAATTATTATGCCGTTACAAATAGCGCACTCGCTTTACATACGTTACTTCAAAATGAATAATTTTACAACATTGGTAGTAAACTTCGTGATAATATATTGGGCAAATAATGTAGCTGCGTCGGGTAAGTAATACATTTTTTTTTATATTTAGGAATCTTCAGACTTTAAAAGCCTAATATATTTTCTTTTCTCAAGAATACATTTGCTTACCGATTTGTTATAGAATGCCCAATTAATTAAGAATTTGTGATGACTAACACTCCATTTAGACCAGCCTGCGCTGTACCTGAAATACCACCAGGTTGGGACTATTTTATCACGCCAGCTAAAAGATGCAATTGCAAAAAAGGATATGTGTATGAAAAGAAAAAGGGAAAATGCATACCTCTGAAGGATTGCCCAAAAGGTACTATAAATGTGCAGTAAACTAGTAAATATTGACCTCACTAAATGTTTAAGTAGCGGAATATACTTTCTCATACTTTTTTTTCGTCCATTGATCCATACTCCCCCCCCCCCCCC
>JABXWE010009050.1:0-70218 GCA_014611495.1 Limonius californicus | reverse complement strand
CTTGAGTTGTAGACGCTTGTTTTCTTGTTTCTATCTATGTTGCTATGATAACACTTTTCCCTCCGCTGGCGGGAAAGTGAAAACTAAAGCTCCGGCGGAGGAAAAATGAAACTTTACGCCTTCGAAAAATGACAGATTTACTGACGTTTGAAGAAAAATACTTTTTTAGAAGAAAGACGAAAACAATGGATAGAGACGTTAAATAGGAAGGATTTAAGTTTTTCAGAACTAAAATATAGACGATTGTATTCAAAACATTTTATAAGGGGTAAGCAATTCATGCCCTAATGCTTGTATTACCAGATTCTTAGGAACGGTTGTATTTTACTTTGTCCAATTTATATAAGGTTAAGGTTATGTTTCCATTCACCACGCTGACGATCATGTGATTGTAGTCACGCGATCTTTGTTGGTACACCAAGTTAGACAAAAAAAGTCACGTGACGCACATGTCTCATTAATACTCGTATGACACAACCTATTAGGCATGTGCGTGTAACGTTACGCGTCCAGTTTGATATACCCACAAACATAATCACATGGTTTTCAGTAGGCGAAGTTTAATTTACGTTATATCAAATAAATTTGTTAAAATGCCATTGTGCGTGCTCCTAGGTTGTAGTAGCAAATCATAAAAAAACAGAGATACACAGGCTTATAGAATTCCCTCTAAATTTAATAATAAAGGGAAAGGAAATACTTTTTTAGAAGAAAGACGAAAACACTGGATAGAGGCTTTAAACATGAAGAATTTAAGTTTTTTAAAACTAAAAATGGATGAGTGTGTTCAAAACATTTTATAAGTGGTAAGCAATTCATGCCCTAATGCTTGTATTACCAGATTTTTAGAAACTGTTATATTTCACTTTGTCCAATTTATATAAAATTAAGGTTATGTGTCCACATTCACCACGCTGACGATCATGTGATTGTAGTCACGCGATCTTTGTTGGACACCATGGTGGACAAAAAGTCGTGTGACCTGCTTAGTATGTAGAACTACATCATATTCGTCTTAAAAATTACTAGGTTGACAAAGAAGGAAAATCTATTGTTCTGTTTGTATGTTACATTCATATAACTTAAAATCTTCATCCTCTACCATAACAAATCTATCAGTCATTCAAGGCACCCTAGATTGAAAGTATACTTCATATGACTTGGTTACGATGTGTGATGCTACAACCAAAAATATTGTATTAATAAAAAAGGAAAAAAGCGTCGTGTGAGTTTATATTGTTGTTATGCAATTCTTGTTGTGTATTATGTGTAATATATTGTTTAAATAATGTGCTTGTATTTGTGAAACTTATTGCGTAAGAGGGTTGTGTATTTTTACAAAGCTGGGGTTTCTCATGATAGAAGCGTTAACCACTGCTCAAAAGTAGTTACCAGCTTCCCTCATTTGAAGCCCTTTATGAATATTCCAACAATATAAAGCAAATGCTAATTGCTGCAGTAGCGTTGCCGGATTTGCCGATATTTACGACCAAATTTATATTTTCGAAAACCTTGTCAGATTTTTTTATATTAACGAACAAATTAAAATTGCTGGAGGGCCTTAAATATTTAACGGCTATAATGTTTCTAATCCATGTTTAATTCGGGAAAACTGAGGCTAAACAAGATTAAAAAAGGCTGTAGCATAAAAATTAAAAAGACCGCTGCATAGTAATTATCAGGACACATAATAAGAGTGGGCGAAGCAGAGAAGCTGCTGCGGCAATTTGCATATTTGATTAGAGATAATCCGGGTGCTTGTTTAATTCGATTCGTGCCGCAGGTGCTGCGGGTTTGGTGGTTGCGGGACGGCCACAGGTTACTCAGCAACGGCACCGCCGGGGTCATCGTCAGCAACCAGACCTTGGTACTACAGGTAAGGAATAAAGATTTCTAATTGCGTTATCGCGCTCCCGAACATCCACCCTAATGATTTAGAAATTGACGGCAATTTCCTCTCTGCGTTTAACCTATGCTCGTAGACTCTTTAATATATGAGGGTTACAAAGTTCGGGGCCCGCCTAATAATTTCGTTGGAAAACGATTTCCAATAAAACAGTTTGCTATCGGACGACTGATTGACCAATTTTCAACGGACATTAATTAAAAAGAACAAAGCAGAAATGTTACACCCTTATACAGTGAAAACGTAAACTTTGGACTTATTCGCATTTTTTGAAAATCCTCAGACACGTCAATTTAGTTACTGTAATAAAAGTCTTCTACCAAGATTGTCCTTTTATAACCTTTCTTGTGGCTGTTATTTCGCTGATAACCAAATATTAATTATGCAAGATAATGAAGACATTAGCATGTATGTCAAAGAACAATAAGAACAACAAATGGGATTTGACCTTAAATGTAGATATCCAAAATTCTAGAATTATAGAAGGTGAAACAAAAAACAAAACCGTTTGACAAATAGAATATACCAAAAACGACTAAAAATGAATTAAAGGAAGGCAAGTCAATCGAAAGTTAAACTTAACATGAAAATGGTTTGATGAGTTCTCGAAATAAACGATTTGCATAAGTAGCTCTGAAATTACTACTAGTGCTAGAAACTGCTTCATCTGTCATATGAATAGGTGTACAATATGAAGGCATTCTGTCAAATGGTTGCGCGTATACAGTTTTCTAAATAGAGGTATTTGTGTGTTCATTCAAAATTATAAAATATTGAATGTTGTGTCATTATTAAATATTTTTTAAGAAAAGTTGTCGGCCAAGAAAATTCATATCAATATCAAAAAAACCTCTAATGACCTATGAATTTCAAAGCGATTTTGAAATCATGGGAAAACCCTTGCAGTGGACATCCAAAAAGTTCAACAACACAATAAATCATTGAAAAAATTCGTAATGTAGTTTTGAGGAATCACTAATGAAATATTTAAAAAATAATATACATGAACAGCTCTACAGATCAAGTTGGGCCTAGGGCTTTACGTACTATTTGATTCCATTATACTCCATAGCTAGCTTACCTATCCAATTCCTTCTTTTAATGCACCTAACCATTTACTTTTTGGCAATCCTTTTATTTTGGCTTTCTTTCCATCTTATATTCGCACTACATGGCCCAACTAACGTATTCTTTACACATTGGTTATACCTATAATGGAGAATTCTTCAATTATCTTCGAATTGGTTTCTAAATTTCACCAATCTTCGAAGTTTTCTCTCCCATACTTACATTTTCACTGTCAATTTCATATAACATTCACGTCTCATGCCTGTATAACACAACTGGACGTATTATTCCCTTGTATATTCCTACATTTGTCCTTCTTTCTACCATCCTTAACTTTAATTTTCTTTATAAAACCCGCACTCATACGTCCTTTTGTTAGTAATAATTTGTCTCTGCTATTCGTACCCTGTTTTCCATTCAGCCGTCGGTTTGGTTGGTTTTTTGTGCGATTCCATCATTTCTTTTCTTAAATGCTGTCTTTATACCAACCATTCGGCATGTTTGTCTGCTATTCTCCTTTAAAGTATTTGCCGTTTATAGCATCTTCCATTTCGATCTGCGTTTTATCTATATCCTGTAACTCAGCTTGTACAACGCACTATTACATTTTCGTCCTTTCTTGATGATACGTTTCGTTTTAGTTTAATCTTGATCATGAAATGAACCGAAATTGCACCAGCTACTGTAAAAGATTTCATGCTTCATACTATTGCAATACTACTTTTCTACTTTACTTTACTTTTGTGATATATGATGTATTGGCGACCACTGTCAAAAAGTTTTTAAAACAGCATAACTTCTATCCACACAAATTTAAGATTTTACGCCAGTTGATTGAAGATGATTCAGATAGACGCATTGAATTTTGTGTGGTCATGACCCAAACCATTGCAAGAAAACCATCCTATCTTCGCAATATCTGTTGTAGTGACGAATGCACATTTTTTTAAAACGGTTGGTTAACAGGAAAATGTAAGGTATTGGTGGGATGAAAATCCCCATGTTTTCCGTGAAGGTCACACCCAATTTCAGCAAAAATTGAATGTGTGGATAGGAATACTTGACGACCATATCGTAGGTCTCTTAATTATCGATGGAAACCTTACTGGGGAATTGTATTTGAACATGCTGGAAAACCTCATCCATCCTTTAATAGTTGAGATTGCTGAAAATAATCCTGACGAATTTGACATGGATATCATATTCCAGCAAGATGGCGTTCCTCCGCATTTTACCAGACAAGTTCGCAATTATCTCGATGCAATGTATCCTCGACAATGTATTGGTCGTTGTGGTCCAGCAGAATGGCCTCCCCGATCCCCTGACCTGACTCCGTTGGACTTTTTTGTGGAAGTATCTTAAATCGAAAGTTTTTCAAACAGAACCCGATTCCCTGTTGGATTTACGACATAAAATAACAGAGGCTTGCGCAAATATCGGAGTTAAAACTTTCCAGAAAGTACGGGAAGAGATATTAAATAGGTTTTTCTATTGCCAAGACGTTCAAGGAGCACATTTTGAACATTTATTAAAATAGTATTATAATTCAGTTTTTGTTGTATAAAATAAGTTTTGTTGTGATTTAGAATCTTCTTCTTCTTCATTCTTCAGTGGTGAACATTTCGAAAGCATACCTTTTTTGCTTTAATTCTTAGTTTTTTTCAAGAAACTTGTTATTTTCAATCATTTGTCATTTTTTCTGGATAAATATTTTTTATGAAAATCAAGCATCATACGCAGAATTAAAATACCTTTCAAGTGAGGTGTCACTCGACCCCATTGCGATTTAAAAAAGTTCAAGATAGCCCCTAGCCGCCATTTTGAAAGTTGTAAAATTTAATTGTGGGCTAAAAAGTAGTATTTAGCCTCCCATTAAAGCACAAAAAATTTTGTGAAGACATATCAAGACTTTCAAAAGTTAGAAGGGGGGGGGGGTATTTTACGACCGCACTGTATATGCATACTTTATTCTTACATCTTCTAACTTTAAACTAATTTACGCTTATGTTTGTGGCAAGTAAATGAATCATTTCGAATTTTTAAACGTGTTAATGTTGTGTAACAAATATGCTTGCCAGATTTTCATTATATCTGCACTGCGTTTTTACAGTCATCTTCCACTCCCCAACTAACTTGTAAAGGATAATATAGAAAAATGACTGTACCCAAAAATTTTAATGCACAAGTGTAATCTGGTGTTACATTTGGACTAATCGACTCAAAAATTTTAGACAATATTCATTTCGCGTAGGATAAACTATAGTTATTAATTAAATTTCCTTTATTTGATATATACTTACTTGGTAAAAGTTATAAAAAACAAAATGACCTAAAGAAAGGTTTAAATCACCTCCTGAACGTTTTGACAGACAAATATTGCGCCTTGTTTTATAAAGTATTAGACAAATATACAACTTCAATTAAATTTTAATACAATGAGGTAAATCAATTTATCCAAAAGCATTCCACGATTATTAAGTGCATAAATGCATAAATTACATCAAATATACAAAGGAATACGGGATATTCGATCTAAATCTAACTGCGGTTATAATAAGAAGGCATATTAACGAAAGTGTAACCAGTTGGTTATTCGGTTTACATTTAATCCGTGTAGCTTGAACATTTGATGGGCACCGATCCATCCTAAATCAATAATGACAGCATAGAAGAGATCCTTCTAGTTGCATTTCCAACGTTGTTACCACCAACCAACAATAGCTTAACATGAAAATTACAACTAGCCGTTCTTATTACATTAAAATATTCAATTAAATTTAATGATATGAAAGAAACACTTACCTTTATAATTATTGGAAAGGATACACACACATAATTAACGGAAAGGAAAGGCAGAGATCGGAGGTGTTTGAAATGAAGAAAGGCATCAAGCAGGGCGACAGCCTAAGCCCCCTATTATTCATAATTATTATGGACAAGATAACTAAGAGAATAAAAGAAAAATACAGACATCTGGACACAGTAATCGGATATAAAAACTTAGAAGCAATAAAACTAAACAGCCTACTGTATGCAGACGACGTGGTACTAATCTCAAATACTAGGAGTAAAATGCAGAAGCTGGTGGATGCTTGGTCGACAGAAATAGAAAATATAAAAATGGAAGTGAACATAAACAAGACCAAAACCATGATAGTAAATGAGAAACAAAAAGAAGACCAAAACAATAAGGACATAAAATGTAAAAACAAGAAACTGGAGAAAGTAACGACGCGACGTTTGAATTCCTTGGAAGTATAATAACAGAAGACGGAAAAATCGAGGCCGAGCTGACAAACCGAGCGAACAAATCGTCAAAAATCTACTACACTATGAATAAAACAATACTAGGGCACAAAGATATAGATTTGGAGGTAAAAAGAAAATATATAATATGATAACAATTCCAACAATTACCTATGCCAGTGAATCATGGACGCTTAGAAAAAAGGACGAGATTAAAATAAATTCCATGGAGATGAAACACCTTAGGAGAATGGCAGGAAAGACGAAGTGGGACAGAGTGAGAAACGAGGACATTAGAGAAATTATCAAACAGGAACCAATACAGAGAAAAATAAAAAAGAGGCAGCTGAACTGGTTCGCACACATGACAAGAATGGAACCAGGCAGAATTGCAAGGAGACTAATGGAAGCAGGAGAGCCACCTAAGAAACGAAGAGGCAGACCTAGGAAGAAATGGCTGGACCAAATTAAAGAAATAGCAGCAGAAAAAGGTACGACACTGGAGGAGATTAAAACAATAGCGAGGGACAGGAAGAGGTGGAGGCAAAGGATAAGGGACTAGAGACCACCATCCGACGCTCGAAAGGGCATGAAGGATTAGAAGAAGAAGAAGAAGAAGAATTAACGGAAAGGAAACACACACTAAACTAGGAATTATAACTGAAAATTGATGCTAGTTTTTTTAGGAGTATGACCATTGCCCATGCTTTCCAAATTCTAATGGCTTCAAAAAAACCCCGGATGATACAGAGCATGTCTTATGCCGTCTAACTGTCCACCTATTAATAGTTTACGTTGTGGAATGTTCCATATTCATGTTGTAATATTTATTGTAATTTTATTTATAAAACAGACAAATTATCACTTATCAGCATGTTAAACTTTGTTGTTAAACCCACAATATTAAATTACCTTAACGGAATTTCTTATCCCATATTTTACTTATACTCTTCATAATGCTTAAAGTAAATTCGGTTGTACTCGAAAGGCAGACAACGTATGTACCTATGACTAATTTGTAAGACATGTAGAAGATTCTTTTATACTTCTAAATTTTTTTATTCATTTGGGTTATGGATTTATTTGAACAAATACCACAAGAATTTAACGGTCACCTTCTATTTAAGAAACGATTATCTCCATAGTTAGCATTATGATAGCTAAGAAGGTTGTTGTTTTACTAGTATGCTAGTGTGGAATGTAACCGCCACGACTGCCCAAAAGCTAACCAAGAAAGATGACGGAAGAATACAAAAATTATTTTAAAGTTTAGATGATAGCTCAAATAAACATAAACACCTAATATAAAATATTATATTATGGGTTCACCAACAATATTTATGTTTACGCTACTATTTTGTTACTCATTTCTGTTAGTAATTGAAAAATGGGAAGTAATCAAAAATACCATTACATTTATATTCAAGTTGTAAATATATTTTCTTACAAATTACAGTGCAATAGGATATTCGGCCAGTAGTTAAAATACGAGTCTTTTTAAATCCTATTGTAATATACTTATTCATAATAGTATGTGCAACTATTATCAACTTACTATGGTTATCTATTAGCAGGGATTTACAAGTATCTTTTCGGTAACTTTTAAACCCTGTTATGGAGCATGTAACCGAACACTAACCACTATACGTCGCTTTCAAGATATGCAGCTATAACGTACACTTGAAAGTAGTTAACTCAAACTTTTTGGTTGCGATAAAGTTAACTATTGAGAATAACTATTTCTCAACTTTAAGTTGAACGTAACGGATACTTAGTTTTGGTAACCCCTACGGATGCACAAAGAACACCTTTAAATTAACCCAGGTAGGTCATCTTTCCGGGTTAAGAAATGATCACGTTATGGACAGTCAACGTAAGCTTTTGTTGTGTGCGCGTTGTTCAAATATAAAATAAGATCTAGCTAGAAAGTCACTGGACATAATTATATAACCGCCTTCGATGGATACTATATTTTTCTATTCGTAACTGCATATTTACAAGTAACCTGATATGGTATCCAGTTTTGGGGTGTGCTAAGCTATCAAGCATCGACACATTACAACGATTCCAAAGCAAAACGCTTCGCGTGATAGCCGACACCGAGTGGTATGTTAATATCCGTATATTACACAACGAAATTAAATCTATTTGATTAAAGATGTAATCAGAGACTATTGCAGCAGGTACAAAAATCGGATTAGTTATCACTCTGGTATTTTAGTGAGAGACTTGCTAAACAATGAAAACATACCTATAATCTATTCACGATTGATTTGCCATCTAACAGGCTGTCGTAAACTGGGGGAATGTGTGGTATCATTGAAATTTGTCAATTAATTAAGTTGGGTTATGCTAGTTTTTCTTGATGGAGGTTATGTTTTTTGAAAGCAGGCAATGTTGCCAGTGGAGCTTGTTTGTTCATTTAACGTCCGCCTATTGCTGCTCAATATTGGTTTATAATACTTAGATATAATAATGATATCATTATAAATAAAATAATAACCAATTTAAATGTTGTCGTAACACATACCAAATACATATTGCTGTTCTTTTTACACGAGAATTCTGAACTCAAATCGTATGTATACAGAGCATATTCCACGCCATTCTTTGTTGTCCTATATTTAGGTCTTGCAGCAAATTAAGAAGAATTAACGTCCATGCCGCTCATGTTTCAAATTGATATTATGGTAGTCCAGTGGTTGACTGTTTGTCTCTGGTGCTAAGAGACCCAACTTCGTGTTCCACTGAGGTCAGTATTTTTCTCGGGCGAGATAAAAACTGTAAAACACTCATTCACAATTTAGATGCCAAAAGAATATCCCCTACTCTATTCCACTTTCATGCTATCACTAGAAGTATCTGAATCATCGGCACCCTTCGATTCTGAATCAGATTCCCCAATTGAAATAATGAAAGGAGGAATATTTTCAAACGATAGATTTCCCATATGTTTTGTCCAGTCTTCCGAAATAAGTTTTTCACAACGCTCACAGAAATTTTGCCACATGTCGGGGGTACATTTTGAAAGAGCCTCACGCCATAAATTTGCAACCTCGTCTTTCGATTTTGGCTGCGAATTTATGTGTTTATTGTAATAGGTCTTAAAAACCCCCACGCCATTTCAATTGGGTTGTATTGACAATGGTTGGAGGCAATCGAAGAACTTCATAGTTGCGCTTTTTCAAAATTTCGTCAGTTACGTATCTTTTATTTCCGTCTGCTGTAAAAGGTTTAATTAACTCCCAAAGTTTTTTCTTAGTAATTTTGCCCTGAATTTCGACATTGTGGTGGTTAACCAACCATTCCTGCAATACACCTTTTTTGCAAGAAAATGTGGGCGGCTTGTCAAACTGCACTGAATGATAAGGTGCGCTGTCCATAACCACGAGAAATTTTCCTTGCTACTTGTGCAAAGCAGGAATCAGCTGATTAACAAACCAATTTTGAAAAATTTCCCCATTCATAGTTTTATGATAGTCCCTGTCGTTGTTCTTTGAGTCTAGTAACATGTCGCACCCTTCCAAAAAGTCTAAATTACATCCCGCATTCAAAATCGTGAACCTCTTCCCCTAACTGATAATTTTGACTGGGTTACTTTTAAGATCGGTTTCGTGTACCCATTGACGACTCGCGGATCCATTTTGGTAGATCCACATTTCGTCTAGGTACACGAATGTCACATTTTCACTAGAATTTTGATATTGGAGAAATTGTCTCAAAAATTTAATTTTGGATCCAACGACGTGTTGTTGTTCACATAAAATTTTGCGTCCATTCACCATTTTGTGTTTGTAACCCATTGATTTAATAAATTTGAATAAAGTAGTCCTGTTCCCCCTGTATTCCTAATTTTCGCGAGAGTCAGTCAGAGTTTGTCGAGAGTAAAATGTTTATTCTTCAGATGATACTGCCAAATTTGTCGTTTGCAAATCATTTCTAGACGTGTAATTTAAGAAAACGTCCGTCTTAGCGCGTATACTACAAATGGAAGATTTCAAAATGTCCTGTCCTTGTGATAAAATGTCCCTTATAGAACGCTCAGACACCTAAAATTATAAATAATTTGTAATTGCATATTTAAGAAATAATAAATGCTTACCCCAAATACATATATGAATTAATCGATTTATAATCGTAAATCGTGTGAAGTCTGGCCTATCTCTTTTATAATGGTTGAAAGCTTTCGCAATTTGCAGTTTAGTAACTTTGTTAATAATTTTCACCATTCTGACAATTAAGTAGGTATAATATATTATGTATTTTATTAATTTTTATTAAAAGTAGGGGACTCTAGAGCTGGCAACAGGGCAATTTCATTTTAACATTGCTAGAAATCAATAAAATAATATTTCAGAAATGCAACTTAAGAAGAAAAAACACAGCCTGCTGGATGGCAAATCAATCGTGAATAGTGTAAAGACGCTTAAAACCGACAAAGTTTAGTGATCTAACTAATTAACAGTTTAATAGGAGTTCACATTAAGGTGTTCCTCCCTACATGCCATATAACTTTGCCGGTATTATATTTTACTTTATAAAACAAAAATGGGAAATTCATATATTAAAGACAAATAAAGATTTAAAAACTGAAGTATAAAATAATGAGTTGCTAAAAGTAGTGAGGATGAAGGTAGCAGTACTTACCACAACGGTTTGCTTAAAACGAATTCTGGAAAAACAAGGCGAGCGCCTAACATACAAAAGATTATTCTTAACTCCCAATTGCTTTTGGGAAAAGGAGAATTCTAAAAGATGTTATAAAAATACACCCTTAGGACAAATAAAATATCAGAATGGTCAAAAAACTCAGCTACGAACAGCGAATAAACGCAACTAAAATAACCAACCACTTCGACAAACCTGCTGCGGTTACTGAATTGTCCAAAACCGAAGCAAGCAAAGAACTTAATAAACTCACTGGACATTCTGATTTGAACATTAGTAAGCCTTATTTAAATTAAATCTTGAAAATAGTTCAGAACTGATAAATAATATTCTAAGGAAAAAGCTTACAATTCAATAATGAGTATAAATGAAAAAAGTATTAATAATGTACTAATTGGGTATAAATTGGCCGTTTTAACTGCTTTAGCGAATAAAAGAAAAATTATTCGAACTCTTATTCGCGAAACTATATAATCAAATTACATTTTTGTTGCTTTAGATTCACTTTCACACTACTAGCTTAAAACAATTTCTTTATCCATAATTACAGTCTGTAGATACGCATTTCTAAATGCTGATTAAGCTTGAACCGAATGAATACCGTAAAATAAACCCCCGCAAAAATTAATCTGGGGCATATTTTACGAAGAACAGTTTAATACATAGAACGTAAAACAGAAACTAATGCTGTTGCTGAATTGTAAACTATGCCAAGCGAGTAAAAAGTACAGCGGCTTCGAATTTCTGCCGATAATATTCAAATAAAAAGGTTTTGCGAAATTGTTGTATACATACTGGCAGAGCAAAAAATTCAGTTACAATATGCAAGTTATTTTAAAATACGAAAACCATGATTGTTCATCATACGTTTTTTCTATTTTTCTATTCAGTTATAGCTTGATGTATGTGATGGAATTTACGTACACAGTTCATTTATTTCCTGGTTAATTTGTATATCCTTTTGGAAGAACTGAAGTTCCTGGATATTACAAATAATCGTGAAGGATACTTTACTGTTTTCCCGTTACGAAATTGATCAATTTTAAGTTAAATTTAATTAGCATTTCCTGATAAACATTCTGGTTCAATTCCATAGCATATTAAAGTACAATAAAGAGAAAAAATACTGTATTAAATTGTTCGGAAACAATCTGCCCTTAGTGAAACCTTGTACAACATCACATACCAAAAACTGTTGAACAAACAACTATTACTACATAAAAAGTTATGGAATATTTTGATTTTAAATATTTTATTCTAAAACATATGATTGAAAATCTATCTTTCCTGATTTAAACGCACTGTATAATAGCGTGGTCATGT
The DNA here is from genome assembly GCA_014611495.1 of Limonius californicus. Taxonomy (NCBI): domain Eukaryota; kingdom Metazoa; phylum Arthropoda; class Insecta; order Coleoptera; family Elateridae; genus Limonius; species Limonius californicus. The sequence continues at coordinate 58,007 of JABXWE010009050.1, read as the reverse complement.
CATCAAAATATACATTGTTTTTTGATTATAAATTGCTTTATTTATTTTTGATGTAAAATGTATTTGTCCAAAATCTAGTTGCTAATTATACAGGTAACATCACATTTGAGTGGCTATAGAGATTTACCATGAACATGCCTACATGTTAATAACGTAGAACTATATTCATCATTTCAGGTATTCCTTTCAAAGTACGTATTAAAACAACCTTTCATTGGCAACGAACCGCAATATCTACACAATTCTTTTCAAACTACTTTAGCAAACTTAATAATTGCCCCAGTTTGTATTTCCTTGAAAACCAACTACACCTACAGCTGCTGAATATAGTTTTAGGTTTGCATTTTTATGAAACAAATATTTTAGTTTACGACATTATAAATTTCACCATTATATCAATGCAATCATAAACGTAAGTTTGTTAACAAATTCCATTCATAAGCACAAAAATGTCGATATTGTTATGCGAACAGCAAAACAAAGCTTTCTGAGAATAGTACATTTAATCATTAGAGCTAGGATAGTTAGGCAAAATAAAGTCTCGAAAAAGGCAGGCAAAAAGGCAAGAAAAAATATAAAAAAGCACTAAAAAGGCAAAAATAATGTAAAAAAGGCAAAAGGAAAAAAAAGGTAAAATTACCAAAAAAGACGAAAAAATAAAATATTACAAAATCTGAAGAATACTTGAGGAAATTAAAAGAATCGGCGTTAACGTAGACACGTTCGAAAATTGTGACAAACTGGCTGATTCAGTAGAAAACTTTCTCCTGACAATACTGGTCCCCTCAGTAAAATTAATCTCAAGAAAATAATCCTTCTGAGAAATTTTCAGCCGGCAACAATAAAGGGTAAAACCCACTAAGCCTCTACCCTTAAGTGCTTGGGAATAATACTTTCTATAATTTATTTCAGAAATTTAAAATGTGCATTTTTCTTGGAAAATTGCTAGTACAATTTTTTTTTAATTAAAAATTTAGAACTAGATTTCTTAAAATTTTAATTTAATATACCATAAAAGGCACAAAAAGGCAAAAAAATAGGAAATTCCTCAAAAAAGGCAGAATCCGAAAAAAGACGCAAAAAAGGCAAAAAAGGCAAAAAAGGCAAAATAAAATTTACATTTTTGAATTGCATGCATTCTAAAACGGATTTAAAATTGGGTCTGCCTTTAATCCTTCCATTTATTCAAAAAGGCAATTTGCCTAACTATCCTAGCTCTACTAATCATTAACAGTCACCTTCAAAGGCGGGAAATATAAAAAAAATTAAAGAGCGAGTGAGTAAGAAGTTGAAATCCTAATGTTTATTAAACGTGCGTAGAATATACTACATTTGAAACATTTGAAATCAGTAGTTCACCGAAAGTAATTTAAAGGTGAATATTCACCAAATTATAGAGTGCGGCCGTAAAATGTCCTCTTCCTGCTAACTTTTGAACGACTTGATATTTCTTCGCAAAATTTTGTGTGCTTTAATGGATGCTAAATACTACTTTTTAGTACATATTTAAATTTTATAATTTTTAAAATGGCGCCTAGGCGCTAGGCGCTAGGCCCTGTTGTGAACAGGGGGGAGCAACTAAGTTCTCCCCCTCAAAGTGGTTGAGGTAACCTAGCATACATATAGCATATAATCTATTCACGATTGATTTGCCATCCAACAGGCTGTGGAAATCTGGGGGAATGTGTGGTATCATTGAAATTTGTCAATTAATTAAGTTGGGTTATGCTAGTTTTTCTTGATGGAGGTTATGTTTTTTAAAAGCAGGCAATGTTACCAGTGGAGCTTGTTTGTTCATTTAACATCCGCCTATTGCTGCTCAATATTGGTTTATAATACTTAGATATATTAATGATTTCATTATAAATAAAATAATAACTATAATTTAAATGTTGTCGTAACACATACCAAATACATATTGCTGTTCTTTTTATACGAGAATTCTGAACTCAAATCGTATGTATACAGAGCATATTCCACGGCATTCTTTGTTGTCCTATATTTAGGTCTTGCAGCAAATTAAGAAGAATTAACGTCCATGCCGCTCATGTTTCAAATTGATATTATGGTAGTCCAGTGGTTGACTGTTTGTCTCTGGTGCTAAGAGACCCAAGTTCGTATTCCACTGAGGTCAGTGTTTTTCTCGGGCGAAATAAAAACTGTAAAACACTCATACACAAGTTAGATGCCAAAAGAATATCCCCTAGCCTATTCACCTTCATGCTAGCACTAGAAGTATTTGAATCATCGGCACCCTCCGATTCTGAATCAGATGCCCCAATTGAAATAATGAAAGGAGGAATATTTTCAAACGATAAACTTCCCACATGTTTTGTCCAGTCTTCCGAATAAGTTTTTCACAATGCTCACAGAAATTTTGCCACATGTCTGGGGTACATTTTGAAAGAAGATTTTGGCTGCGAATTTATGTGCTTATTGTAATAGGTCTTACAAAACCCCCACGCCATTTCAATTGGGTTGTATTGACAATGGTATGGAAGCAATCGCAGAACCTCATAGTTGCGCTTTTTCAAAATTTCGTCAGTTACGCATCTTTTATTTCGGTCTGTTGTAAAAGGTTTAATTAACTGCCAAAGTTTTTTCTTAGTAATTTTGCCCTGAATTTCGACATTGTGGTGGTTAACGAACAATTCCTGCAATACACCGTGTTTGCAAGAAAATGTGGGCGGCTTGTCAAACTGCACTGAATGATAAGGTGCGTTGTCCATAACCACGACAAATTTTCCTTGCAACTTGTCCAAAGCAGGAATCAGCTGATTAACAAACCAATTTTGAAAAATTTCTCCATTCATAGTTTTATGATAGTCCCTGTCGTTGTTCTTTGAGTCTAATAACATGTCGCACCCTTCCAAAAAGCCTAAATTACATCCCGCATTCAAAATCGTGAACCTCTTCCCCTCACTTTTAATTTTGGCTGGGTTACTTTTAACATCGGTTTCGTGTATCTACCCATTGACGACTCGCGGATCCATTTTGGTAGATCCACGTTTCGTCTAGGTACACGAATGTCACATTTTCACTAGAATTTTGATATTGGAGAAATTGTCTCAAAAATTTAATTTTTGATGCAACGAAGGTGTTTTTGTTCACATAAAATTTTGCGTCCATTCACCATTTTGTGTTTGTAACCCAATGATTTAATAATTTTGAATAAAGTAGTCCTGCCCCCCTTGTATTTCAAATTTTCGCGAGAGTCAGCCAAGAGTTTGTCGAGAGTAAAATGTTCATTCTACTGATGATACTGCCAAATTTGTCGTTGCAAATCTTTTCTAAAAGTGTAATTTAAGAAAACGTCCGTCTTAGCGCGTATACTACAAATGGAAGATTTCAAAACTTCCTGTCTTTGTGATAAAATGTCCCTCATAGAACGCTCAGACACCTAAAATTATAAGTAATTTGCAATTGCATATTTAAGAAATAATACATGCATACCCCAAATACATCAATTAATCGATTTATAATCGTAAATATCGTGTGAAGTCTGGCCTATCTCTTTTATAATGGTTGAAAGCTTTCACAATTTGCAGTTTAGTAATTTTGTTAATAATTTTCACCATTCTGACAAGTAAGTAGGTATAATATATTAAGTGTTTTGTTAATTCTAAACTTACTAGATTATTTTAGAGAAGTAGGGGACTCTAGAGCTGGCAACAGGGCAATTTCATTTTGACATTGCTAGAAATCAATAAAATAATATTTCAGAAATGCAACTTAAGAAAACAAAAACACAGCCTGCTGGATGGCAAATCAATCGTGAATAGTGTATAGCTACCAGAATCACTTTTTCCTTAATTATACAATGCTTACAGCAATAATAAAACGAGCAGTTTTCAAACAACAAGCAAATATTTTAATTCGTTGTGAATATAATGCTCGTGATTTCTATAGCAGTCGGTGCACAGTCGGAAGATCACCGTATAAAAAATGAGACACCTTGATACTTCATTAAGGTACATAGGTAAATTTTCCAGAATATGTAAGCGAAGAATGATTACGAACATGGATAATGAACTAGCAGAGGTAGAGGCAGTGAATGAAAATTCCTAAATAAGTCAAAGGAATCAAAGCATAAATGTGGGTACAAATAGAACTTCAGTTAAAAGAATTCTGAAAGCAGATGTGTTGCATCTCTATCACGATACTATGGTGCAGGAATTGCAATGTATATGACTCTTAGAGAAGATCACGATTTTGTAGTTTCCTTCCTAATCAACTTTCTTATGAATCAACATAAGTGAAGTAAATTAGGCATATCTCGCACTGGATAGATGTTACAAATTTTCAAAGAGTTTTTTTCCGTAACAATTTGGTGCTACGTATGAAGTAACCATATTATTGGATCACACTTTTTCCATAAAAAATTTAGCTGGACCACTGTAAAAGATATACAATGTACAACAAAATCTTTAGTACCAACACTAGTATTAGTATTGTTAGGAATTACTTAAATAATGTATTTGGAGTTAATTGGATTGGAAGAGGAGCTGTACATCTATGGCCACCAAGAAGTTGCGATATTACTCCACTAAACTTTTTTCTTTGAAAGCAATTATAGTAATAATATACCCAGAGCTGGTGGTAAATGAGCATGACTTACAAAATAGAATAATATAATATAATCATAGTTATTGCTGTTTTTCACTGGTTTTGTTTTCACTATAGTACGGTTGCACCAATAGGCGCTTTTCTTCTTAAATACTTATATAATTAATATTACTACAAAAAGAGATCTACTTAACATCAAGCAACGATCATCCATTTCTATGCATTAAAAATTTTTATAATATTTTAAGGGGACACAACTCAACTGACTTCTGATTGTCTAGCATATATCTGTTATAGTTATAGTATTGAGAATCTTGTGGCCTACTGTTTTTCCGGGTAAAATATCCAATTTATTCTATATTCCATTCCATTGTCATGCATTGACAGCCTTTTCATCCCACTACTGGGCATCGGCTCTTATCTGCCACGTGTCTCTCCTCGGCGGAAAGCAGAACCACGGGGGACCTACAGTTTAACGCCGAATCCGAACGATACAAATTCCAGAGAAGGTTTTTAGCATTAAGATTCCACGGTTGCAAGCCAGATTAGGAAATTGGGTGTGGTTGGTTACAGACAAGATATTTTATAAATCTGCATAATAATGTTTAGGTTTCGAACCCAAGCCAGAATCAACGTTTTACTCAGGAAGCGAGCGCTCTGCCAACTAACCACACTTTGACCATTGTCATTAGACAAGATAATTCAAATAATAAGTTCGGAAAGGTTGGCGATAACTGATTTTGGGTTGCCTCAACTTAGTAGTATTATAACAATTTTGACTTCTGGGTCATTTTTTCTAGGCTTTTATATTTAAGATTTTTTTAGTTCTTTGGAACATATGTGGTGTAACTAATAGAATAGCTGTAGAATTTTAGTTTTTCAATTGCCTAAATAACAAAATGTTCCCGAATTAACAAATCCGGAACTTTGGCGAGACTCTGAGTGAGTTTTCTACTGATTATCCTATTTACACTATTATAGTGGTACTGTATCTTCTTGCAGACATCCGCAGGTACCCAATTAATTAAAGCGACTGGGTAGCTAGCCCGCTATGCATCGAGTCGGGGATTGGAACTCCCGACCTTCCGCATCACAGCCCAGTGCTTTAAAAATTGCACCACACTTTGGTTTCACGAAATCATTAGATTATCTATTTTGAGATAGGAACAAATTTAGGCATAAAATTGCATTTCCAACTACACCTATCCACACATTGACCACGATTGTTGTCACCTAGCAGTTGGTATTGTGCTTATTAAAACATCCACTCCTGTGAGTACTAGATTCATATAGCATGACGATTGTATCTACAAATACTCTTCCTTCATTTACCGGTTTACTGCAAACAAGGATTCTATTATTAGGATCATTTATATGGTGGATTGAACTAAATGGTTCTTGAAGAGTCTAGCTTTATGACGGTTTGAAAATTTTTGAACGTCATACAAAACTCAATACAGTTGCAGCTTTACCATAAATTATTCACAATCACAGTTTTCTCGTTTATTTAAACATTTTAACTGCCCTTTAAAACCCTATCAGTCGTTCATAGTGTATTTCCCGAATTGGTAAATTCGTTAAAGTGGAGCTTTCTCCTATGGGGATATAAATTCCGATATAAAATAGCAACCTGACGTTTGTTATTATTCAACCTATTAAAACAACACAGTATATCTGATTTCTAAACTGTTCGTATACCCAGTTTCCACTGTTTTAAAAGCTAATGAAGACACAGAAGTCGTAAATTAAATTTTTTTTTGCATAGCGAATGACCAGCCGATAAATGACACATTTTCCTTGCTATGTTGGTAACGTTTACAGCTTCAAACAAAATAAAATGAAGGTCTAACCTTGTGAATGTATTATATGATTTATCATGTTCAATTTCAATGGAGAATCCTTACTTACGATACACTAAATTAAAGAGAATTTAATATAGAACACACAGGATGTGCCTTTTTGTAACAAGTATGATATAATGTTTGGCACTGTATTCGCGTTGTAGGATAACTTGATATTTTGGCTTGAATATTCTTCTACAGTTTGGTGTGATAGTTTCATCGTTAGTATCTTAACCTTACGAGTGGAAAATATTGTTTATATATACCCCTATATATCTTTTTGAAGGTGTTTATTGGGTGCAATCAGTTTTTTAGATTTTAATTTGCATGCTACGATGGTTATTTCTAACTTTCTGATAAACTGTGTCTTGCTGATATCACACAACAAAAAGTTTTCAGTGAGGAATTTTTAAAATATCGGGTCAAAATTCAGGCTATCGCTTAAATAAGAAATTATAATTTCCTGAAAAATATTTTTTGTGTTCTAAAAGATCTTCGATTTGAGTAGATTTCCTGGCGACTAATCTCCTGAATTGGAATTTCCTCGAAGTTTTCCGCCGTTACCGAAGATGTCGTTCAGTTTTGTTTCAGAAAAATCAGGGTTGCTGATCTTTTATGTAATGTCCTGTTCTAAGAGGACAAAAATCCTTTCCTGTTAAATTCAACCATTTGCGTTTGTTTGTAGAATGTTTAAAGTAGATTTAGTTCAAGCACACTACGGCGAATAATCTTAGTTATACCTGCAAGAACGTTCAGAATTTTTTTTATCTTCTTTGCCAATTTAACAGCAAAAGTTAAGGTGTATGAGAAAGATGACAGCAACGATAGTCATATCTGTGAATTATTATGAACACTATCTTCTGAACTTTACTTGTTTATACCGGCCCAAAGGTATAATTTAATTATTCAAAGTTATTCAAGTTATACTTGTATATACACTTTGTTAATTTTTCTTATTTATTTTTGTTGTGGACGGTAGAGAAATTACAGAAAATAGAGAGTAACGGGTTAGCAAAGACAAAAATTAATTATTTAGAGATACGAGTCTATAAACTATTGAGGAACTAGTTCTTCTTCTTCTTTGGAATTTCCCTCGCTGTTACCATCTCCTGTTCCTATAGCCTTCACTTGTACCACTCTACTACTCTTTTCGCCATTACCATATTTACGTATGTTTCCATATCATTCTGGTTCTTCATTTTCTTCTTTTACCTATCGGTGACCGTTCCACTGGAACCGGCTGTGGCGCAGTCGTTAGTGCGTTGGACTGTTGCCATGAAAGACCTGGATTTGATCATACGCCCAGGAAGATCGGATTTTTGCACGACTACTTTCCCTTCCCTTGGAAGGCAAACGACGAGGCATTTCTAGCAAGGGTACCTTTTCTGCAGAAGAAGTGTAAGACCCTTCCCGCGGTCTGGAGACCGTTTTAAACAGTAGGTCCCCTATGTTTGAAGAGATTTCACGCCAATTTTAATTGTTGAAAAATAAATTGATGAAGTGTAGAAACACTGTCGATGCTACGCCACTGCTCGGGTAGAAAATTAATAACTTGACAATGTTAGTATCCCGGAACACCCAATCGAAGAAGGATGGATTCTAAACAAATAAATAATAGGCGCCACCGGCTTATAATTTACCAACATCGTCCTAGGTGTAAGATGGGATGTCTGACCCTCCAGATGGTTACTCACCTATCTTATCTCTCGTATCTCTCCTTAGGTAAACCTAGTTCTTTATAATCGTCGATAAAGAAAAGACAAGTTGCAACTAACTTCGTTTAATTTCTAATTAACACAATTCCACAAGTATAATTCAAAAACAAACCAGTCCCCATTTTACATAATAAAGAAATAAACAAAATTACTTTCGGGCGAAACTCCAACTGGAGGACTATGATTGCGCTTATCGGATCATCATAAGATTAAGGTTCTGGCGCAAAATCACGTTACGAGAGGCCTCCGCGAAACGAAACCCTGCGTGGTCATGACCGACCAAGAATAGAAAAATTCAACCTGAAAACACATGCAAACGGAATGCCGTCCCACTATCGGAGCACCCTATACATAAACACGTAAAATTGTTCCCCAATACAATAACTTTGATAATATAATAATAATTAAGGTTTATAATATATACTTAATTATTCCCCAACATTACAAATCCCGGACACAATCAAGTTAACGAAATGGTTTATATGTGAAAATAATGCAATCATAAATAACAAAAGTCACGTCCTCAAAAATATTAACGTGAAATAATATTAAATTCACTAACCTGTTGCAAGTGTAACGCCTATCTCTGCGAGCAGGTTTCAACGTGTTTATCACCAGAGCCAGCGTTTGGATCGGTCGAGGTAAAACCCATCCCCAACGTTCTCGGCGATGTTTGCGTGCTTAGTTGACTTTATCAATGGAGTTCCCAACCGAGCGTATCTTGCCTAAATTAAATTACAGCGAATATTAGCATTGAAGTTTGGAAAAATTTAAGACTGAACAATCTTTCTATTAATAAATAACTCACCAGTCGATGGAAAACTGGCCACAAAAAATCTGTTTGACCGGAATAACCTCTATATTGCAATACTAATTCCTGGAGTTTTTTGACTTCTTCTAAACTAGGACCCAACTCCTGTGCCATGAAGTTTTAAATCGGAAAACTTCGTCTTTCGGCCATTTTTCCTCGTTCATGCGTGTTACATGCCCAAATCACATAAGTGGTCTATACTCTAGACTCTAGAGATTTGGTAATTGAGCACGTTGTCTCATTCTTTCTCATACTATTTCGTGGCAAAGCGAACTAGTTTATATGCTTGAAAAAAATTATAAGAAAATGATACAAAAGACTTGAATTACTTGTACTGTACTTGTACTTGTTTAATTCACAATTTGAATATGTTTTGCTAACTAATTACTGGTTTCTAATACAGTGTCGTAATAAATTTTTATAAAATATAACCTGAAATAGCTTCGTAATTGATTATTTTTCCTATTTTAAAGGACCAAAAAATAACAGAAACTAGTTTAGCTTTGTTTATCTGCTGATTTTACATTACAACTTTTTTAAAAGAAAGAAAAGCATGAAATAGCTTAATTATAAAATCAAATAAATATTCAAAATACACTCTTACCTACTACTCTCTCTCTCTCTATATCTAGCTTTAGGTATTCCAATATTGGACGTAAGCCTCCTCCATGCCTCTCCACTGAATTCTATTTCTCGCTGTTTGCATTCATCCCAGGCCTGCCACTTTCTTGATATCATCGACCCATCGTTTTTGGGGCCTTCCTCTTCCTCTTTTTCCAATCCATGGTCTCCATTTGTTAATGACATGGTTCCATCTGTTATCTGATAGTCTCTCATTGTGTCCAGCCAATTTCCACTTAAGTCGGGCCATTCGTTCTACGACGTCTGTGGCCCTTGTTTTCGATCTTATGTATTCATTAGTCTTTCGATCTTTCAGAGTTATTCCGAGCATTGCTCGTTCCATTGAACGCTGGGTTGTTCTTATCTTTTCCACGTTGATTTTTGTGAAGGTCCATGTCTAAACACTGTATGTTAAAACCGGCAATATACACATATCAAATACTCTAGTTTGCAAATATTGGGGTATTGATCTGTTTTTTAAAATAAAACTTAAACGTCCGAAAGCTGCCCATGCCAATCTTGCTCTTCTGCTTACTTCCACACTCTGGTTTTCTTTAGTTAACCTAATTTCTTGTCCTAAGTATATGTAACTTTGTACCTGTTCTACTACGTCGTTTCCTAACGTTATTTCTCTGCTTTCTTCTGTGTTGGTCATGACTTTTGTTTTCTTCCGGTTAATTTTTAGGCCTATTTCTTTTGACTTTTCATCAAGTTCTTGAATCATTTGTGGGAGGTCTTCAAAGTTGTCCGCTGTTAGTATTATATCGTCTGCATATCTGAGTTTATTCAACCATTCGCCGTTTATATTTATACCCTTTTCTGGCCAGTTTAGCTTCTTGAAAACGTCTTCTAATACTAACGTAAAAAGTTTAGGGGATATAACATCCCCTTGCCTTAATCCTATTTTTATTGCTATTGAGTTTGTGTCTTTCTGCCATCTGATAGTGGAGGTCATTTTTTCATAGATGTTATGTAGTAACTGACTATATTTATAATCAATTCTGCAGTTTTGAAGTGATTTTTCTACTGCCCATATTTCCACGCTGTCAAAGGCCTTTTCGTAGTCTATTAGTGCGAGATACAATGGAAGGTTGTATTCGGTGGTTTACTATTACTATTTTTATTGTATGTAGGTGGTCGCAAGTGCCGAATTGAGATTTGAATCCCGCTTGTTCCCTTGGCTGATATCCGTCTAGCTTATTAGTTAGTCGTTTAGATACGATCCTAGTATAGTATATTAAAGTATAAGTGGATATTAAGGTCTTTAAAACACGCGCGATTTTTCGAGCACGACGGCGCAGCCGGAGTGCTCGAAATAGAGCAAGTGTTTTAAAGACCAGTTATCCACGAATACTTTACGCTATTTTTTTTTATTGGTACACTTTGAAATCATAAATACTGGTATTATTACTACAAAAAATGGAAATAAGAACTAAGAATGTAAAATGGCTGAATTCGTGATGTGACATCAGATACCTTTCGTTGTCATGGAAATGAGAAAAACAAAAATTAATTCGCAATCTGTCACATAGGATTAATTGTTGTCACTACAGTTGTTACTGGTTGTACATATGTATATTGTTTTAAAATGAGTTCTAACATTGATTACTCAAATAGCAAAGCAGAATTGCGGTTAATACCGCAAAAATCGGAAGACGCTTATAAAAAAGAATACGACAAGTTCATCAAATGGATGGAAGAGCAAAAGGTAACAGATACAGATGAACGAGTTGTGCTTGCTTACCTTCAGAAAATGTCTGAGCAGTTTCTCGGGTTGTTGATGTTGCCATGGTAACTTTAAAACACGCGCGTTTTTAAAACTTGGATTTAAACACTCTGAGGCGTACTTTAAATAAGCAAAATGGGGTACCAATAAAAAAAAGTAATTTATACAGCTGTGAAAGCAGCGTTATTGGTCGGTAATTCTCTAGTCTTGTGTTGTCTCCTCTTTTAAACAGTAGTACTACTGTCGCGTCATTCCATTCTTCGGGAATGTTTCCGTCTTGTAAACATTTATTCATAAGGATTTTTAAAATTTGTACTATTTCATCCCCTCCTTCTTTTATCATTTCTGATATTATAATATCTTTCCCTGGGGCCTGGTTGTGTTTTAAAACTACCTACTACTACAACGAGTTTAATACGTTGTATTTATTTCTATTAGATTACTTTGTACCACACTTAATTCGAATTTTTAACACGAAGATGCTGAAATTCAGAGTTCACATATTATACTTAATCACCATAAGTACCATTTTGTGGACTTTTCCAGGATGTATACTCTAAATTAGGGTAATTAGAATGTCCCATAAGTGACAAAGCTTGTAACTTAAATAAAAACTAACTACGTTCGTCACCACTAACAAAACAAAAAGTATTTTACTAGTGGTAAAATGCATTACTGTTGATTTAAAAATAGTATTTAAAGCTCAAACAAACAGAAAAATTGAGAAACAAGGCTTACTGAAAAGGGCATTTAGGGATTTTTATGCATCTGAAATGAGTCATTGTTTGATTACGAGTTATCGCTTTCATTTTGTTGTAAAATATTTATCAGATTAAGTTGCAGTTTGAAAGTCATCTTAAAAACCACAAGCATAATTTACACGCGAATTAGCTTTGCTATATTAAACGAAAACATTAAAATCATTGGTCTTTGTTAGTTACCGTAATATGAACGACAGAAGATTATGTAGTCACTTCAAATGGGTGTAAGTTTGATTTTGATACTTACTACAAGTAATATAATGGGCGTATTATAAACTTTAGAATTTTAAACCCACTGTGATCTGAAACAGTTCTGTTTATTACGGGAATCATTTTGAGCTATTTGAACCTGCGGGCTACGGTCAACGCTTTGTTTGTCACTTTCTCTAAACGAATAGCAAGTTGGCTGCGCAGATTTATATTTGTTTTGCGATAGAACAGCCAGGGTGTTTTTTTTATTTCTCTGTCTGTTTGCTGTTTTAATGGGACGGCATTTACATTTCTGTTTTACAATTTTTCAAAATTATCTTCGGTTTTTGAACATCTTGTAGATTATTAAATCAGTTCCTTCCTGTCACATTTTTCTTCTTTTCTGTAATATAATTAGATAGAAGTCAAAATAGTGTACATTTCTGTAATTGCTTTCCACTTTTTGTGTAACTCCTATAATATGTTTTTAAACAGAACACCCAAATTTTTAGTTTTAGATTCTGAAAGGTAGTTACCGTTCCATTAAAACAAAGCACGCAAACATATATTTAGATACTGTTTATTTTGTGTCTACAGTGCGTTCCACTTAAGAGATTGTAACACCTTTTATCTATCTATAGCTTTATTAGTTTTTATCAGATTTGAACCGCCAAGAGAGAACACGTTATGATCTTCTTATGGCCAAAAAACTATTCGCCCCCTACAAATGCAAAGCTTTCTGTTATACCAAAATATGTGGAAAAAACAAAAAAAAAATCATATTAGGCAATTTTTTAACGAAACATTTTACTAATAAAAGTTATTCAGAATTATCCAAAAGGTTTGAATCCAAATTTTCATCAAAATAAAAAACATGGAAAAGTCCGAAAATATCATTATAATGGGCTTTTGTGTTTAGAAAATTGTTAAGAAAAACGTAAGCTCTTAAGTTGTTGCTTACGTTTTAACTCAAGCAAAATTGCCAAAGCACGATTTTCTAAACGCAAAAGCCCATTAACGTATTTTCGGACTTTTCACTATTTTTTCATATTGATGGATTTAAAGTTTCGCGACAATTCTGAATAACTTTCAATCGTGAAATTTTCCGATAATAAATTGGTTAATATGATTTTTTGATATTTTCCATTTATTTTGGTATCGAAGGAGGCTTTGCATTTGAAGGAAGCGAATGGTTTTTTGGCCATAAATAGGCCATAATGTGTTCTATGTCTGAGGAAATTGTAGTTCACATCGGATAGAAACTAATAAAGGTATAAAGGTGTTACACTCTTAAGTGGGACATACTGTATGTATAATTCGCTTTCGTTTGCAGTCTATTGTTGCAAAGTGACCCTGCTTTTCCGGACCAGAATTTACACGTTCCAAATTACGCCACCAATTTATACAAATTTAGTAGTAGTTTCAAAATGCACGATCTTAGTAGCATTCTTACGCTATTTAATATTTACATAGATTTATTAACGTTTAGTATTTTTATGAACCAAAAGTTCCTTGAACTAACTTCGGTTTGGGAATTTTGGCAGAAATAACTTTTGTTGGAACTTGGTAGAACTTTTACATTAAACATTGTCCTGGGATAGTTTCTAATAGGTTATTTTATGCATGCACATTTTAACCATTGAGATTGCGATTTAAACCTACTCTTCATAGTTTCATAACCTATGAAAATGTAGTATTAATCTAGTCTACACAGTTTTACACCTGTTAAAACAATAATCATAACAACGCCCTTAGTTACGCTCATATACTCCTAGTTACACTAATATCCAACAACAAACAAGGTAATTGCATATATAATATTGTTGTAATTTTTATATAAGTTAGTAAAGTAAAAAACTTCCTTTTTGTATTCATAAAATAATCTTGCGGAATCCACTCAACCTTTGAATTTTCATACATTAATTATTTCAATTTTTTTACATATTCCTCCAATTTAATCTGACAAGGAAAACACCTCCAGTCTTATGCCGTGTCACTTTCGTATTACTTGTCAAATTTGACAGAGTTATCGTTGCTATGAGTATCGTCGTAAAACGTTAGGAACAAACACCATCGAATGATAAAGTACAACTAAATGACATTTAATTCAGGCCAAATGATATATAATGCAATAGCTAATATCAAGAGATCCAAAAAAAGCGGATCCCAGCGGGCTGTGGAATGAAAAGTCATGTCTTTTCTAGACTAAAGGAATGTTTGTAATGTCAATTTCAGGTTAGGTTGTGTTAGCTGGAATTAAATAATAATGAAACGTCATTTTTAGGAGCAGAAATATTTTATCGAGCAACAGTAAACGAAAGGAATAAACCTGAACTAATGTAATGATCACAACGAATGTTGAAAATGTCAGCCTTCTTCCTCCAAACATTTCTGAACTCGTCTTCCCATACCTTCAAAAATTTTGTAATAATTGAGGTGAGTTGTTAATTTCTTGACAGTTTTCTTCAATTATAAGTTTCAGTTCCTTTAAATCATTAACTGGAGTTTCAAAAACGGTGTTCTTCAAGTGGGGCCATAGTTGAAAGTCCAAAACAGTAATATCACAAGAGCGAGGGGGCCAGGGTGTTGCAGTATTCCTACTAATGATTCGGTCATCAAAATATTCGAGTAAAAAATTAATTGTATCTGCAGCTGCATGAGCTGTTGCGCCATCCTGTTGCAGAAAACCATCCCGTAGCTCATCATCGTGAAGTTCATTTAAGAAAAGTTACAATAATTCGTTTCTGTAACTTGCTGCAGTTAGCGTGCCTTCGAAAAATATTGGCCCAACTAACCTACGACGACTCATTTAAACCCAGACTCCTATTTTCTGTGGATGAAGGGTAGCTTTAATTGTAACGTGTGGATTCTCGCTACTCCAAATCCGCATATTCTCTGAATTAACATACCCATTAAGGTAAAACCAGGCTTCGTCGGTAAAAAAGGTTAAGTTTAACTGCTCTACATTCAGATTATCCAAAAACCAACGACAAAACTGAACTCTTTTTGGATAATCCTGTTCTAAAAGCTCCTGAACGGAAATACATCGGTAAGGATGTAGATGCGAAGCTTGTCTCGATGTTCTGTGGTATGTACCGTAACTTAAATCATCAATTTGACACCATTTTACACAAACATTTGATGGTACCTAAGCTTTGTACTGGTTGGATTCCCCACAATTTGACTCCAGTTCAAAAAGAAAACCGTGTGACATGGTGCAGATCTACACTGAATCGGTTTGACAATGGATCGTCTCATTTGGTGTACAACATCACTATAGGTGATGAAACCTGGATATACTGCTATGATGCCGAAAGAAAGCAACAGTCGGCAGTTTTAGTCTTTGAGGACGAATCGGCTCCAACAAAATTTGTTCGTGAAAAAGGCCGAAACAGAAAGATGGTCGCCACATTTTTTTAAATTACTAGACATGTTTCCACTGTAGCACTGGAGTATCGCCGTACTGTTAATGCTGAATGATACACTACAGTTTGTTTGCCTCAAGCTCTCCAAAGTGTTCGCGAAAAACGTCCAAGAGGAAGGATCATCTGGCATCAAGAGAACCCTGGGGCGCACACTGATGCTCGCTCATTTGAGCTTTATTAATACTCAAATTTGGCGCTTCTAAGAAGTTTTGGTTGTACATCAAAGCTTTAAATTTTCTCTGCAAAATAAACCCGATTGTGATATTGTATATACGATAAAATTGTGTAGCTGTAAAGCCCAAAACAAATATTTATTCGTGTAATAATCATTCATGAATACCCAGGAAGATTTAAGTTGGCCGTCTAATTTGATGTTTGGTAATACTCAAATTTTATACCATCAGTCCATATAGGGGGGGGAGGGTCTTCCTTTGTTCCTTTTCCCCGTTCTTGGCCTCTAAAACAACTGACTACAATTGGATACAGAAAGCCCAAAACCTGGAGAAATGCAGAGTAATTGGAGAGGCCTACATCCAGGAATGAATAGTAATAGTCAAATGATGATGATTATGAGTACTAAAATTTAATGCTGTGAAATTAATCAAACTTCAGTTGCCTGGTAATCGTGATTTTTTGACAAGTTCGCTCGCGTAGATGTTGAACAACAAACTCATGTGCAAATTTAAAAATGGCAAGAAACGAAAATAATATTTGGGAGCTTTTCTATTTTTAAAATGTAATTAGGAGTTTATGAACTGACATTTAAATATTTTTATTTACGTTCGCTCAAATTGTGATGCGACTAATATTTTATGTGAAGATTCCCGCTATCTACCTATTACTTGGTGTGATTGACTGCCTTATGTCGAAAGGTTAGTGCCTGTGAAAGTGCTGATTCACTCTCCTGAATTTATGACTCCTTTATATCTCAACAAAGACCATAAACTAAACGAACGTCCCCCAAAAATTACTCTCATCTCGCGCGGTCCTACTTTCAATACCTTCGCACAAATCTGCAAAAGGTTCTACCGTTCTGGATGCAGTAGCCCACCATTTTCATTTTAAAGACATCCACGCAATGTTTCCGAAATGTCGTAAATTTCAAATTTTAACTGCTTCCCTTTCAAAATTAACGTTGTTACAACATTTTGCCCTATCGGGATGGCTGTGATTTCAAATTTATTTAACACGTTTTTTAGTAACATGCAATAAAGATATACATAATTGTCTCCATTCTAAAATTAAAATGCCTGAAAATGCTTTGGAGTTTTGTTAATTTACTTCGGAGAATTTTGCTATAAGGCCGACATTATCTCTTTTAAAATTAGATCATAATAACGTATTAATTCCGCACATTTTAGAACTTTATTTTTTCAGAAATATATTACAAATTTGTAAGGGAACATTTGTTTGAATACTGAGAGCACAAACACACACAACTAATTTTTCTACGTAATTTTTTTAAGCGATTATTTGATTATAATATATTACATATTATATTAATGTAGAACCTGCAAACTACAGATTGGAATTGTATAAGTTCTGATATCCGAACCCAAGAATATAAGTTGGTATTGTACTTCCAGAACGCATTTTCATTTTTCTTGTGGTAATAAGAAAGCTCCCGAGAAATATTTGCAGCGTACAAACTTAGATGTAACTGTAAAATTTGTTTACGAAGTGCAGAGTGGCCTACTTTCAATCCTTTTTCATGAGAAACTTTGTCACCGTCACCTGGCAGAGCTGTAAAAGGATGGAGCGAAATCAAATTACACATTCGTGTACCAACTATCTAATTACAATGGAATTTTAAAAGTAGTTCTGAAATTTCACTGCTATCAAATTGTCATCTAAATTGCTTCTGTTTGAAATAAGTAACTCAATATGGAAAATGTGCAAACCTAAAGAAAATTCATATGCGGATTACAATTTCCAATCATTGTTTGTACCGGGTTTCCCAGGTGTCCTAAGGTATAGGTAGAAAGTACAGGAAATAATATTCTTTTTCAGATTATATGTCCCAGGAATATTTTGGTGGCTCAAAATATGATAAAACTTGCGTTTGCTATTGTCACCGTCTTCTCTTCTTCTCAGCCATAATTTGTTCACTACTGCATATAGACCTTATATAATTCCATGTTGCTACTCGGAATAATCTTATACCCGCTACTTTCTTGATAGCATCATAGACTACGAATTTTTAGCCTATGATATCATCAAGCTACTATTTCCGTGGTCTGCCGATACGTCTGTTAGTAATTCTCGATCTCCACTGTACTATTTCACTGTTTCATTTATTTGCTTACTGTCTGGCCACTTGGCCGGCCCATCTCCGTTTCAATTTGGTTGTTCTTAAAATTACGTTTGTGACTTTTGTTCGTCGGATCTCCTCGTTTAGTATTTTAACTCTAAGAGAAATATTTAGCGTGGGCCGTTCTATTGCTTTTTGGGTAACCTTTAATCGGGGTTTAAAGTCACAGTTGTCAGTTTCTAGCTGTCCAACCTAATTCCATACGTTTGATTCTCCTTTCCTAATTTTATTTTTTCCAGGTGTGTCTAGAATCTACGGTTATCAATGAAGATCTCCTTTTCTTCTGAACTCATATTTTTTGTTCTGTTCATCTATCTATCTAAGCATTGTTTCCAACTCCTCGATGTAGCTGCTGGTTCGGATCAGGATATCATCTGCGAAACGGAAATTATTAAAGTAGGACCCATCGATGTCTATACCTTTTTCATCCCATGATAATGTTTGCAGTATATCATCCAGTACTACGGTAAACAGTTTTGGACAGATTGTGTTTGCTTGGTGGACTTCTCTTCTAACTTCAACTTTGTCTATTTTGAAGTCATCATCTACCTTCACATATAAAGTTGTGTTAATGTATATATTTCAGATCTTTTGTATATCTTGCACGGTCCAGGCTTTCCAGAATTGAACAAGTTTCAATGGAGTCGTAAACTTTATGATAGTCAATAAAGGCCAAGTGAAGAGGAACATTGTTCTCTGTCATTTTTTCAGAGAAAGTGCGTATAGCTTGTTTCCTTCATGGATTAAGTCTTAAACCTGTTCCTGTTTCGTTCCACCTCTTCTTGGGTCTTCCCAAATGTATTTTACCTTCTGGGTTTTTTTTTGCAAATAAGTTGTGAAACAACATGCTGATAAGTCTATAGTTTCCAAGTAAATAGTAAGTAAGACCTACTGCATTTTGCTATGGATCTGGAATTCTAATAGGCTACCTTTCAGCTTGCGATTTGTTAAACTAGTAGATAGCATATCAAATATTTAAATAAAGTGTAAAAATCATTATTCCGAGCAGCAGTATCCAAGGTACAAATAACCACGATGATAGCCAATCTTCGATAGAAGACGGCACAGGAAGAAGAAGAAAAAATCATAAAACCCATTAAGTCTGATGCTAAACAATAGCAAGAGATAGTTCAAAAATGCCTCAAATTGAACCTACGTTTATGATAAATATTAACCTTATTTAGTGAAATTTTTCGCCATATTACAAATAGTCATTCTTTACGAATATAATGCATACAACGCTTTTGCCAGAATTTATTCAATATTCTCACAACCCGAGCAATGCCAGCACTCTGTTACCAATTTATTTTGGTGTATTTTACGTTGGCCTCAATTCGATTTACAGCATTTACGTAGACG
This sequence comes from Limonius californicus, assembly GCA_014611495.1. NCBI lineage: Eukaryota > Metazoa > Arthropoda > Insecta > Coleoptera > Elateridae > Limonius > Limonius californicus. The sequence continues at coordinate 38,682 of JABXWE010009050.1, read as the reverse complement.
TCCCTCAGACCCACGAGGGACAGAGAAACCAATACAATGATTAGTCGATGTAAAGCAATACTTAATTTCGGATTGTAAGGTCGGTTGTATGGATGATATTTTAATCATTACTTGTAGTAACTTATGAAGAGAACAAATATATTTATAAAATATATGTTCAAATAAAAGAGTTTTAGAAAATATTTCCTTGGACTCTGTTTTTGAAGTCAAAAGCAATGTATTTTCTTTATCTCGATCGAGAACCCTTATAAAGCTCTAATTCCGCTTGTGGTTAAGCGACTTATATTAATTTTTGTTAGACCAACGCTGTCTACAGTTAACTTTGAAGTTAACATTTTCTGTCCGATAAGAAACCTATTTACTAGCAGCTCGGGCTGGATTAAGATAATATACGTTAGTTTGGTTTGTGTTACCTGTAAAACAAGTAAGTTTGAGAAAGCTGGATTAACGGTATCCTTACACCCCTTAAAACATTAGCAAACTTCTAAGTAGCTAAAACAACTCAAAGAAGGCGACGTCAAAATAGAGTAAAAGTTATATAAGTCTCATTTTCTTGGGCCCGTACTGCGTGGAACGAAATATAATTTAGATTTCCAGTAAATTTAAAATAAATCTCAGCAAGAAAGTAAATCACACGTCATCGTTATCATGATCACCATCATCATTATTATAGCGGCGTTGCTATCCCTCATGGGCTTCATCTAAAGTAGCCTGCCCTACATGCGCATTTCTCGATTTCCTTTCGAATATTACGTTGTATGAACGGTTTGTTTCTACGTAGGATTAACGCTTTCTTATTATAAGCAACCAATATTACAATACGATTCGTGTTATAATGGACCATGTATTATTGAATAGAAAACTATTTAAACAGATTGTGGTAAGACAACACGTTCCCAAGCATAGTATACAAAATTTACTGGGGATGAAAACCTTGGAAAGAATTAACTAAATTTTCTATAATAGGTTTCTATAATAAAAATGACAGCTAAAACATGTAGTAGAAGGGTTACGTACTGTTACTTTAAGTAACTTATTTATTGCGTTAGTCGCAGTCCAGTATAAAATATAATCGTTCTGTAATATTTTTGTTTATGTAAATACAGGAAGCATGCATACAGGGTGGGCCAGCAAAGTTGCCCCCCCCCCCCTTAAAAGTGGTTGATATAACCCAGCATAGCATAGCATGGTAACTGAGATTATTGAATTTTTTATAGTATAGAAATGGATCATAGTTGCTTTCTATCGAGTTAATCTCTTACTATAGAAATTAAAGTTTTTACTAATATTAATTATATCAGTATTTAAGAAGAAAAGCACGCATTGGTGCTATACTAAAAACTGAAGAAGAGAAGAAAAAAAAACAAAACATGGATCAAATTTTTTAAAAATATTATGTAGTAGGTACATGTTCAAAATTGCCTCTATCCACTTCCACAAACTTTCTAATCCATTTTAAAAACGGACTCGACAAAGCGTCTAAGGTGGAACTGATTATTTAATTAGTAAATCACGTTTATTTACTATCGGACTTCGGTTAACAGAAGCTAACACTCGCATTCGAGCACCTATGTAGTAATGCAACTTATGAATTTTATTCTATCGGGTGGTACGGACTGGGAATGGGACGTTTCATCGCGGCCGGTTCATCGCGGCCGTTACATCAGCGGCCGTTACATCGCCGTCTGATTCAGCGTCAGACCGGTTCATCGCCGCGGCGATAACGCCTCTTCTGTTTGTTATGAATAGAATGGAATAAAACAACGAAAGCCTTATAAATTATTATTTAATGTAAATAAAATTCAAAAATACGCTTCATCTAAAATTGATAATTATGCGCTAAACCATGCAAATATTCCAATTTGTTTCTATTGTTACAATCCGTAATAATTCTTAAGATGCGTTCATCAGCCTGGCGATATTTCCTTAATTTAACAGGTGGTTGATTCCCGGCGATAACTTGTTCGTAGTATACGTCGCGGCCCTTTTGCACTTTCCGCAGCCCATCGATCAATTTCCAAATACTTGGATGATCAACTCCCAACTCTGTTTGCAGTCGCCGGTGGGCAGCTTCCGCATGATTGTTGGTGCGATCGTCTTCATTTAGAACACGATCGTCTAAATGTCTGGCTCATTATTATAACGCGCTGTAAATCCTATTTCATTCAATCGCTTCTTCATATTTTTCGCTAAATGGAAGAAGCAACCTCTAACATTCACACCTGGAAAACACTCGGTCATTGCAGTAATAGCTGCTTGCTCAAAATCACAATTGATGTACCTTGGACTTAAATTCGGTAGTAGTCTTTTTATTGCTTCGAACATTTCCGCATAAGTCCTACGTTGCTTGTTTGTTAAAAGGGCATAAAATATAGAATGCACTCCACCGTGCCGTTTAGCCATAACCACATAAACCTGAGAAAACAACCTCGGTAAAATTGAAAATGCCCCATCGACATACCAAGTCTGGGATACTTGCAAATGTTTAAGCCAGCTTTCCCGACCAAACATTAAAATTCTCTTATTATTATTTTGTTCACTGTCATATAATAAGAAGTTTTCCTCCATTCCTGGTTGAGGCACATATACTTTATAAAGTTCTGGCACTATTAACTCTTCGATGGTGTTAGGATCCACAGGCGCAGCATTTATTTCATTACGTTTCCGCCGAATTACTTTTCGTAGAGCCCGATTGTTCGGAATTGCAGCTTCAGATAAATTAACAATACACTCGTTTATCACCTGAGCAGTGCCCTCCACACCCATTTGTGCACGACGTTTGATATTAGTAACCACAGCAGCCACTTCCACATTCACTGCTGAGGAATCATGGGAATGCGGATTAATTTCTTTGATCACTTCTTCGTCCCTGGTGTGAATCCTTGCTTTGCAACGCCCCATCTGGTCGCACCGCCAAAACTTAACATTTTCATCGCGTTTACTACGCGTTTCGAAAATATATAGACGTCCGTTATAGGAATACTTTTCTTTTCCTCTTTTACTTAAAATTTGCACTTCCATACCATATGTACATTTTAGCAAACAATCCAAAATGAACTGCAAATTTTCTTAGTGGTTACTGTATATATACAGGTAATAATCTTTGGGATGTAACTTAACTTAAACGTTTTAAGAATTGTTGTTGTCGTCGTCTAAATTGCGCAGTCAATTAGTAATTAGTGATAAGGATTCTCATTATTTACATATTTACTTTCGCATTAATATAAGATTCCCATTATACACAAAGAATGGAATGTAAGTGAAGTAAGAATTTTTATTTAACTAACTAAACAAAATTTCGTTTAATCCGCGATGAACCGGCCTGACGATGAAACGGCCGACGCTGAAGCAACCTGGCGATGGAACGGTCACGATGAAACGCCCACAATGAACCGGCCATGATGAAACGTCATAGACCGGTACGGACTCGTGGTGAACATAACCTAATATCTTTATTTCAACACTAAGTTTTACAGACCCTGTTAACTTGAGTTATTTGAGCCTTTCTTACTTCAAAAGTGCCAAATAAAGTTATTACTGGTAAGTTTTGTGTTATTTCTATTATTAGTTTGTAAAGATATTTCGTAATTTGTATTAGAGTGCGATGACTAACAAACATCCAGCGGAATTTTGGACGATCCTGAGTTTTTTTAAAGTAATTCTTCTGAATTGGAAGACAATTTGGAAGAAGATATTGTGGAGGAGGATGAATGTTCCGCAGCGAGTGATGGAGCAAACGAGGAGAGTGACTCTGAAGATAACCTTCCCCACAAAGTATTTTATGGGAAAAAATGCTTTAAGTGGAACGCAAATTCCAGTACAAAACCAAACTCTAGAAGATCTCAGAGAAATATTGTAACAAAAAAGCCAGGACCGAAAGGAAATGCGCTAACTATACAAAATCAAACAGAAGCGTGGTAAGTTTTTTTCACACAACCTATGATAGACAGGATTGTACATTATACTAACCAGGAAATTCAAAAACAAGTGGAAAGGTATAAGAATAAACGGTATAAAAATAAAACTGATAAAACTGAAATTCGTGCATTATTTGGATTATTGTACTACACTGCCGTCCTAAATAGTAATCACGTAACTATAAACGAATTGTGGTGTAAGGATTTATGCAATTCAATTTATCAGGCAACTATCCGCTAATAGATTTGAGTTCTTGATAAATATCTTCCGCTTTGACGATAAAACAACGCGGGAAGATAGAAGACAAGTTGATAAGTTCGCGCCAATTAGGGACCTATGGGATACCTACCTTTCCAACTCTAAAGCAGCATACATTCCACATGAGAATGTAACTGTAGATGAACAGCTTTTAGGATTTCATGGTCGCTGCCAATTCAAAATATACATTTCTAACAAACCGGACAAATATGGAATCAAGATCATAATGACGTGCCACTCAAAAAGTAGTTACATGGTCAGTGTAATCCCATACATCAGAAAAGAAAAGTGAACAAGTCTAGATGCTGTTGCGACTCAACTGGTGATAAAACTTACAGAAACTGTACATGGTACTAACAGAAACGTAACAATGGATAATTGGTCCTTACCTTTAGCTGGAAAACTGCTTTTAGACCATAAGCTGACAATGGTTGGCACTCTAAGAAAAATAAATGTGAAATACCTCCTCAAAATGATGTAAACCGTAAACGAGGAGTAGGCTCCTCCATTGTTGGTTCCACATGCGAATTTACATTAGTGTCTCACCGCCCTAAAAAGGAAAAATGTTGTCTTGCTTTCCTCAATCCATATGGACAATACCATTGATCCAGAAAAGAAACAACCTGAAATATTACTATTCTATAATAGTACAAAGGGTGGCGTAGACACTTTCGACCAGATGTGCCATTCTAAATCAGTTACCAGAAAAACTAGAAGATGGCCATTGCGTGTATTTTATTAAATGTTGGATGTTGGTGCCATAAATGCCCATATCCTTCATAGAGAAGACACAAATACAAGTAAGCCACGTCGAGAATTTTTGAAGAAGTTTGCGAAACAATTAGTTTTTCGGTTGACTAAGAAAAATTAACATCATAGTCTACGAAGTCTTATTGCAGACATCGTTGGAAAAAAAATCTCAGAGGTTGAAATTGAAAAGGGCAGAGGAAGATCCGGCCGCTGCAATGTATGTCCCAGAAAAAAGATCGTAAAGGACGTTTCCAGGGCGTGGGATGCAGTTCTAATCTATGCTTCGAGCATAGCAATGTCATATGTAGCTCATGCGTTGCAAGAAAATTTCCATTACGGCAGTAACAATTATTGTATGTTTTTTTGTTAATGGAGAACCCTTGGTTAGCTAAAATAAAATATTTGCAATTAAATGCAGTCCTCTATTTAATCAAAAAACACCCGTATGCTCCCTGAAGTACTGAAACACCTATGTGTTTACGAAATAAGACATAACCTATGGGTTTTAGGGTTAAATATCCTTGTACATGGTGATTCTCATTTATTGTATAGGTATACACTCCGGTTTCCGTGTAACATGTACGAATGGAATACTGCCATTTTCCTCTACTTCCATTGTGAATTGGATGTGATCATGAATTGAGTTTAGGTGTACTAAAAATTGTTCTCAACTCGATTCATGATCAAATCCAATTCACAATGGAAGTAGAGGAAAATCGCAGTATTCCATTCTTAGACGCATATGTTACACGGAAACCGGATGGCAGCTTGGGGCACGCAGTTTACAGACAGAAAACACATACAGACAGGTATTTAAATGCAAATTCGCATTATCACCCGATGCAGAAAGCAACTGGCTAAAAACTCTAACAACCAGAGCAGTTCGAATCTCAGATGCAGAACACCTACAACAAGAGAAAACTCATCTCTTGATGTCGTTACAACAAAATGGTTATACAGCCACATAAATACAGAGAGCAATCCGCAATGCGGAACAGCCCAAGGGTAAGGAGGAACTGGCACCTCCGGAAGGCTTAGCATTTCTATCTTACAGTAAAGGCACTACTGATAAGATTGGGCATGTTCTTAGAAGGTGCAGCATAAAGACAGACTTTAGGACTAATGAAACTTTGGGAAACGGTTTCCGATCCGTAAAGGATCATATATCAAATTTAAAATCAGCCGGGATCTACAATATCCCTTGCTCCTGTGACTCAAACTACAACGGACAAACTGGTCGTTCCATTGAGTTAAGATTGCGAGAGCACAAAGGTGATTGCAAACATAATCGCACCACAAAATCTGCAGTGCCTGAACATACTGGTTTAACTGGACATAAGATGGTCTTTGACAATGTTCGGGTATTCGCCAGAGTCACCAACGGTGACAGCCAACCAGAACTCCGTCGTTCTGCCCGACTGGCTCAAAGAGGTTTAAATACCTCCGCTTCCCGGATTTGAGTTCAGTGTTATATTCACTCTGAAAATGCAAGCTGCAATGTCTTGCGAAACGTTAGTTTGTATGGGTTTACAAACAGCTAACATGTATAAGCCGATTAAGTATTATTGTCCTGGCAAACAAAATACATCAAGATCAAATCCTTGTCCGCCCCAAGGTTTGATTAATATAAGCACATGGACCTGTTATATAATATATATAATATGGCTCAAACTTCTAGAGCAAATGCTTGTAAAGGCAGACAAGCTACAGGTCGAACCTTACCTGCTAATGCTGGGTGTAGTTCCCAAATGACGACGCGGTCTAAGCCGAAAGTAAATTGTAATATTGACAGTTCGAGAAACCGGGAAAGCCTCAAAGAATATATCTCATTTATTGTGTCTAACACTGCTAGTTCGTTATTCATGTTCTTAATCGTTCTGGATTAGAAGTTAGAAGAAGAAGAAAAAGACATTCGTTTCTTCAAGAAGATTCAATGCGTCTAAATAAGTTTCAGACGTTGGGCTTCTAACTGGATAGCGCCTGATATATAAAATGCTGGGTACAGCCACATTTCTGCAGGATTCATCAAAACTAAGCAACAAATAAAATTAAGAAGAAGTGATTCAAGTTGCCATACTATATGTATTTTGGGTTGCGTCAACAACTTTTATTTTTGGAACAACATAGGTGGTCCCTGTATACGTATGTAGATGCCATAATACTCGCTTATGGGAATACAAAATATGCCACGTTGAACCTTCAATTATCCTATAACTATTTATCTAATTTAAATGTGACCTTTAATTTAAATTCGGTAATCATGTTTAAATTCAGTAATCATGAAAAATGCGACTACTTTTACTACAGCATTAGTGCCTCCCAAAACGTCTATTAACAATTTCCCTTTCATTTTTTTACGGTTGTTATTTTCAATTAACAGTAAATTACGCGCTGCTGAAGTCGAAAAATACAAAAGTACAAAACAAAAGTGCAATTAAGAAGAGCATGTGAGGTGAATTTTAATTAAAGTTTGTAAGACCGATATCTCGATTCGCCATGGTTAACATTTTGTTGGAATAAACTTTAGACGCATATCCATTCGGACACATTAATTTATTGTTGTATATTTCAAATGTTTTTTTAACTGAATTATACAAGGTGTTTAAAAATTATGCTGGCAAACTGCACGGCGATTCCCTAGGGCAATTTAAGAAAAAGAGTTCCTGTAGATTTGTGTCCAAAAAAGTTTTGTTATGTAGTTATAGCTTTTTCAAGTGACATCTATTTACCTTATACTTACGCCTTTTATTTCTCAGATATCTTTTGCCATAGAAATAATTTTCTCTCGCAAAATATGGAGAAATAGAACGAGTGATGCGGTTACAGTTTTACACATTTCAAATAACTTCAGTAGTTGTATTTTCTCGTAATTTCATCAAAGGGAAATTTTCATTGATGTTGATCAAATTTCTGACAAGGTGTTTTATTTTAAAAGTCAATTAACGGCAGTTTTAGTTATTGACAAGCTGATAAAAATTCATTAGTGCGCGGCGACCCTCTATAATCACCAGCCACCCTGGTTTGTTATCCTTGTCATTGTGTCGTCCGTCAAAATCAATTTCTATTAATTTGTATCTCTGACAAACAATCTATTTTGTACTTCCCGTAAATTTCCCAATTGGATCCAACTCGGGGGCGCAAAATGTAATTTAAATTTGAATAGTGAACAGGCAGCATGAAATGCAGATTAACTAAATAAAATATCTGCGCTTTATAATCCTCAATTTAATCGAATGTGTTTTGTGTAAAATTAACTCCGGTAATTAAATTTTTTGTTGGCAGAGAAAATTACGAAATTAAAACCATTTTAGTATTACAAATATTTACACGCTGTATTTTAGGTTTATCATAGCGTATGGTAGCTTGTACTTACGTACAATTCTATTACCAAGCCGAAACATTTCAGAAAATTAGTACAAAAGCGAAAATTTCGAACGACACATCGCAGTAACTATGCAAAATACATTTACAGTTTTATAGTAAACTAGTTATAGAATTAAAATAATATTAGACACAACTCAAGAGCTGCTTTGTAACATATGGCGCATAAAAATATGTTACAGTCGAATACATGCGCAGAGGAAAGATAATTTCTTATTTGTTATTTTCTGCAGCGTATTGATTTTAGTGGGATCTAATCGGGGCTACACCTCAGAAGTGATTAATTTTTTCCATGCGAATGTACTATCCTTCAAATCAATCACTTGAACTCTGTCAATAGGACGACCCTTCATATTAATCAGGCCAGTCGAATGAACACGGATTTAACAGATTTTTTTCTGTCTTCCTATTTCCGATCCCGTTTTCTGGAACTGATATGTTGTCTTTCAATTAATTAGTTCAATTTGTGGTAGCAAATTGAATTTGCAGTAGATGTCAGGACTGTCAGTTTTCATTTGCTCACAAAGATGTACCGAAATTAACAATATAAATTCTTGCCTTGGATTTTCAGAGAAAAATTTGTGAACATCCAATAGTTTTCCAGACGGAGTATTACTTCTAATTCGTTATTTAACGAAAAAAATTCAATCTACAACCAACTACGTTTTTACTCATAAAGGCTCATTTATTTACATCAGTAAATTGCCTATACAGGGTGTCCCATAAGTTGAGATAAAACGCTAACAATGCGTACTGAACACAAAGCATCTAAAATATCTCTTTTTCGCAGGCTAGTTTGTTCTGCGTATCTTTAACAACAAAGCTAAACTAATAGATATTAACAATAAAAATGACTTCTGCACAAGTTCAAATTGCAGATTTTTGATCTTAAGATTTTGTTGAAAAAACGAGATTTAAATATGGCATCAAGGTAAATCTAAGCAAAGCTGATAGTAATATTTAATTTGACGCTGCTGTTCCGAATTTTACAGTTGTCAAACACATTTTTCTATTCTTTTTGTAAATTCCTTTCATTTGCTTTAACGGAATGCTCATTTTTCTGAGTGCAATGACATGATTTGGATCTTTGGAGAGGTTAATTGTAATGTAGCGACAAGGCTGACCGCTTTCCAAATAGAAGACATCCAAACCACACAGTTATTAAACGAACTAACCAACGACTACGGGAGAGAGAGAGAGAGAGAGAGAGAGTGTTGGTCTAAAAAGAGGTGATGGTGGTCGTCTATTTATAGTAAGACAGCCCAATATTGAAGAAAATGTGTTAGAATTAACTGAATGGAAGCCTACGAAAAGCGCGACGTAGAGTTACCGGCGCATTTTTTTAAGTTAGTAGTTATCATTCCTTTTTAGTACCTAAACATAAATTACTTATGAACAAACAGTATAATAATAATGGACATAAACAAATCAGAATTAATATTTTCTGTGAATTAATGGAACTGTTCAAAATGGCTACCACCAATATTATGACATTCTGCACATCTCAATGCAATTGAACTTTGTACTCGTAGGAGCATGTGCTCGTATATAGTTACAGCCGCTTGCTTAATACGATTTAACAAATCGTATCAACCAAGCGGCTACAACACTTTCTCGCTCTCTCTCTCTCTCTGTCTCTCTGTCTCTCTCTCTCTCTATGTCTCTCTGTCTCTCTCTCTCTCTCTCTCGTAGTCGTTGGTTAGTTCGTTTAATAACTGTGTGGTTTGGATGTCTTCTATTTGGAAAGCAATCAGCCTTGCCGCTACATTACTATTACCACTAACCTCTGCAAAGATCCAAATCATATCAGTGTACTCAGCAAAATGAGTATTCCGTTCTAACAAATTCTTCAGATAACTCCATTAAGAAAAATCTAAGGGCGCTAGATCAGGTGACCTTGGCGGTCAAGCTATAGCACCCCCACGACCATTCCACCGATCTGGAAAATGATTATGAAGCACCATCTTGTGGGTACCACTTGCTTTTTCTAATTATCAGTGGAATATTTTACAATAGTATTTGAAAATCTTTATTTAGAAAATGTAGGAAATTTTCAGCATTAAGACAATTTGGTACAGTAAAATGACTTAAATGATGATTTACCACACCAGCCCAAATATTAACACTGTATCAATACTGGTGACTTCGAACATGATTTGAATGAGGTTTCTCATCTACCAACACATGATTACTATGAGTACTGTACCTTTGTTTTCCGAAAAAGATATAGGTCGTTGTCGTATACTATTCTGTGTACTGTCGGTAGGTATGTCTACAAACCGAAAACTACTACATACGTTTTTCGTAAGGAAATGAATTGTTTAATACGAGGCTTGTTCAACTGAAACCCATCTTTGATCAACTTAGCCTTGAAAACAAATACAATAATTCAAAGCACATTTGTTACTGTTAGTAGTGTTTGTAAGCAACACATTAATAAGTTTCTAGAGTTTGAATTTCATTCTGACTTTTAAAACTTCGATTTTGAAATGGCGTTGTTTGTCGAAAACCCGTCCAAGTTTGATCAGCCTATGGTCCTACAATTTTTACGCGCTGAGGGTGTGCAGCCATTCCAGATTCATACGCGAATGCAAGCAGTGTATGGAAATGCATGTATTGCTGTGAAGGAATGATGCCGAAAATTTAAGAATGGAAAAGAGGCGACTATGGATGAGCCGCGACCCGGTGCACGCTGTACTACATTAACAGAAGACAATATGGCATGTGTGGAATACCTTATTAGAAAAAATCGTCGAATTTCAATTGGAGAACCTTCAGAAATTGTTGGTGCGAATGTAGAATCTGTCCATGCTATTGTTCGTAATATGGGTTAAGGCAAAGTTCATTAGCAATGGATTCCTCGTCTCTTGTCTAATGAACAAAAATGGGCTTACCTCTGCAACGCCTCACAAACTAAAGGCAAAATGGTGATAACTTTCTTCTGTCAATAGTTGCTGGTGACGACACTTGGTGCCATTACTACGAGACATCCAGTAAGTTATCGTGGATGCAGTGGAAACATTCAAGTTCACCACTACTGAAGAAGTTTAAAGCATAACCTTCTGCAGGCAAGGTGATGTTAACATTTTTTTTCGACCATGAAGGACTTGTATTCATAGAGTTTCAGGAAGCTGGAGTAAATGTCAATGCGAATCTGTACAATGAAACTTTGAACAAGCTTCATCAAGCAATAAGACGGAACCGTCCAGGAAAGCTTACGCGTGGTGTCATTTTGCTGCACGGCAATGCTAGGCCTCATGTTGCTAATGTGATAAAAGAAAATCTTCAACGAAAAAAATGGAGGGTTTTAGAGCATCCACCCTATAGCCCGGATATATCGCCTTGCGATTACCATATTTTTCGACTGCTAAAAAAGGCGTTAAAAGGTCGGCATTTTGAGTCTGACGCAGAAGTACAGATAGCTGTGGAGAGACTTCTTCAATCAGCAACCACAAGCATTCTATGAGCAGGGTATACGTGGGTTAGTAAAACAATGGAATAGGTGCCTTGACTGTGACGGTAATTATTTGTAATTAAAGTTTTTATAAAACAAAGATGGGCTTCAATTGAACACGCCTCGTAGTTGATTTGTCTTGTCAAAAGCGTCGCCTGTCCTAATAATAACTATGTAATAAATATTTTTTTGTAGTTGCAAAAATATTTTCCGTAAGGCATACAACATGTGGTGGTAGCTCAGGTGTGGTGGTAGCTCGGTTGGTAGAGCGCTCGCTTTCTGAATAAAACGTCGATTTTGGCTTGGGTTCGAAACCTAAGCAGAACTATGCAGATTTATAAAAATCTTGTCTGCAACCCACCACACACAATTTCCCAATTCGGCTTGCAACCGTGGGATCTTAATGCTAAAAACCTTCTCTGGAATTTATGTCGTTCGGATTTCACTGGTATTCTTAACTATTTATAATTTTGCTTTATACTGATTCATTTGAAATATATAGGTCCATGTACACAAACAAAAATTATTCATTTCCACTGGAAGTTTTCCAAATTCCTTTGTATCCGTAATCGAACCAGTTTCTTAAAATTTTGCTACAAGCTTCTAGAAAGTATTCATTAAGGTTTCACAACGTCGAAATCCTGTCGAGAAAATTCGTTCACGTTCGCAATAACATTAAGCAAGTCCAATTTGAGTTTACAGAAACAAAACAGTCTTGTTCACAGCAGAAATTTATAAAATGCCGTTTCAAACGGATTAAACTGGTATTAAATTCCCACAGAATGTTATTTTGTATATCATTCCTCCTTGACTTTTAATACCGACTACATAATTATATCCCATAGCTGGACAGAGCCGTTGTATTAAAGATTGTAAACTAATTATCTTATAACCCTTCGAACGTTCGGTGTAGGCAACATACGTTCCATTGTATAACATCGCAGTAAAATATGGCTTTGTCTTGAAAAAGTATTATGTGGAAAAGACTCTCATTTACCATTTCGTTTCCAAAATTAGCTACTTTGTATACTAAAATACACAACAACAAAAATATTTACCTTTTATGAGAGTGCCAAATAATTGCTAATGCAACGTCGGGATTATACTTTTAAGGTAATCTACACAAAAGAGCCAGGCGCCCTCTTATAATGCATTAAGGAGAGCCACTCTGGATTCTCAATTTATGAAGTTATGTTTTAATGGAGAAGTTATAACAACTGGAATGCAATGTGTGTTGACTATCCTAACGAACTACAGTGCTGCCAGAAAATGGACTGCAAATAATTGCGGTTCTTCCTTAGTTTTGATGTACACTCGGAACAATTGCAAAATCTGTAATGGCGCTAGAAAGTATACGAGGGTTCCAATTTCTAATTATTTTTAATAATTTAAATAGTCCATTAATTATGTTAGTTTCAGGTGATGAATCAGTCTGTACTAAAAGATCTTCTAACACTAAATTAATTTTGTGTTAATGCTAGCATTCTCTGAGGCTCGGGTGGAAAAAGTAATTCTGAATGAATGTCTTAGTCCTCAATTGTAGATAATAATATCTCAAGAAGTAAATGTTAAATTAATACAGCTACATGAGTTTCGCTGAATGACATTCCAACAGGTACATGCACATGTAATAATATTAATTACGTTTATTAATACCTACACTTTAATTCATTATGATGAAAATTTTAATGAGTTCTCTACGGCATAGATTGCATCTCCTTTATACAATTTTAATTAAATATTAATTGAAATGCATAATCGTGCTGTTGCACCTACTAAGAATAGCCTCATATGAAATAATTTGACGCAAGAGATTTCCTGGATGGCTACTCCATTGAGAACATCGTCATATGAAATAGTATATATAATAATAATAATGGTGAGGCTCTAGCCCCCCATGAAGAAGTTTGGCCTGCAAGGCAGAAGGTCAGAGCTCCCGTATCCTTGTTCTCACGCCCAGTTGTCGCATGCCAAATTCTAGACATGTGGAGATGTGGTGCTCATCACGCAATAGACAACCGCAGGATTACCCCTTGTTTATTCGAAAGCAGCGCCCAACTGTTTAAAGCGAGTGGCCAGCAGCGAGCTGAGGATTTTAACTCCCGACCTGGCGCACACAATAATTGTAAAAAAATTTCTGCTTCCAGCCCGTTAGCTCTTAGATATACAGCAGTCTTCTCTTATCCTTGCGTTCGGTGTGTCATAGAAATTAAGGGTGATTTAAGACCAGGAGGTACTATATCTCCAATATTTTTTAGAAATGCTTTAGAACATCTATTTAAAACAGTGAGCTGAAACAAAAAAGGCGCTAGAATAAATGGGAGAAAATGTCAAATCTGAGATTGGAGGATATTGAAAGCACTCAACAACTACAACAAGTGACAAAAAAAAGTATAGGAGCCATTCAAGAAATAAGACTATAGACTAATAAAACAAAGATCGTCGCAAATGCTGTCACGCCTATTTTAAATTTGGTTAAATAATCGATGAAGTGTAAAAACCCTCTCGATGCTACGCCCTTGCTCCAGTAGGAAATTAATAACTTGACAATGTTAGTATCCCCGGAAACCCAATCGAAGATGGAGTGGATTCTAAACAAATAAATAATAGGCGCCACCGACTTACACATTTACTAACATCGTCCGAGGTGTAATGTGGGAAGTCGGACCCTCTAGATGGCTAATCACCTACCTTATTTCCGTAGCTCTTCTTATGTAAACTTAGTTTACATAAATCGTCGATAATGAAAAGACAGGTTGCAACCAAGTCTCGTTTAATTTGAGAATAAACCAACACACCAGTATAATAAAGTCCCAATTTTACGTAGAAAAGAATTAATTAAATAAACTTCGGGCAACACTCAAACAAATGAAGGACAGTAATTGCGCTTATTTGTACATCAAAATCTTAGGTAACTAACGCAAAATCACGTTCGAGAGGCCTCGCTAAGCGAAATCACGCGGACAAAACACTGAAACAACTGAAAACTACAGAAACGCAATGTCGTCCCACTCTCGGAGTACCCTATACATAAACACGTAAAATAGTTCCCCAATACAATAAATGAAAAGTATAATAATAATTAAAGTATATGTATGCTTAATTAGTTCCCCAACAGTACAAACGCCTGTTACAATTACGTCAACGAAAATTGTTTATATAATAAAATAAGACAATCATAAATTTACAAATATTACGTCGTCAAAAATATTAGCGTGAAATAATATTAATTCACTTCCCTGTTGCAAGTGTGCTGTCTATCTCTGCAAGCAGGTTTCACGATGTTATCACCGACGCCAGTGCTTGGAACGGTTGAGTAAAAAAAACTAGCCCAACGGACTTGACAATGCCTGTGGTCTTAGTGGACCTTGTCAGCAGACTTTCCACCCAAGCGTATTTTACCTAAATTAAAATTACAAGGCAAATTAGTTTGGAAGTCTGGAAAAAGTTTAGACTGAACAATCTTCCTATTACTAAATAAATCACCAGTGGCTGGTAAACTGGCAAAAAAAAAGAACTCTCAGCTTGACCGGAATACTACTAGATTGGAATTACTAATTCCTGGAGTTTTGATATCCACAACCAAGGAACCCCTCCTGTGCCGTGATGTTTCAAATCGGAAATCTATTTTCCAAATCGCGAACGATTTATTACAATAATAACACACGTTGCACGTATATGTCCAATCAACTTCAATACTCAATCGTCCTCGTTCCTCGACTTCGTAGAAAATTTTTGTCTCCCTCTCAATTTTTCGAAACTCCGCTAATATGCGCATAAATCTACCTTGTCTTCCGAAATGTAAAATGCAAAATGAGTTGCTTCCAACCAGGCGCGGAATTCGTTACAATGCAGCATTGATAATTCGCAAATAACATGTGAATACTAAATTCTAGAAATTGTAGTCGAATATGTGTATCTGGGGAAAACCTAGAAGATACGTACACAACGAAATGATGATAAAACGCAAAAATAAAGTAGATTATGTCTTTGGCAAATGAATTAGTGTATTATATCGGACTTGCCCCAATCATAAAAACTAAATTATATAACCAAAGTATACTTCCTAAAATAGCCTACGTAGCATAAACAATAAATCGCGCTAACAGACGAAAGTAATCTAGCTAATAATAACATACTACTATTTACCATCTCCCATACAGATCAAGTGCATGTCATACCGTTTAACTCTAACTAAAGAAGAGAGAATGTAATAATCTTGCTATAAATATAAAGAACTTTATAATTACTTGTGGCAAATGTTACTACAAATATGAATTAAAATTATAAATTTAGACTTAAGAAGATTAAATTACAATAATGCCATGCATTAATGGCGCTCCATGGCCATTAACAAGCAATTCCCCATCTATACAATTGCTTGATTGCGTAATTTAAATACAACGAATGTTTAATTTCATTTTAGAAATTAGCTGTTGGGTATTCATTCTTCAACCGGATCGTGTTGCCGATAGATTCACAATTACCGTTTATCTTGCTCGTAATAAAATCCTCAAGCCTAAAAACCTGTTAATGCGCCATCCTCCGATTTGCATAGTGCATTAGAATTTTAATTACATGAAAATAGAAAGCTTAAACTTGAAGCAACTTATGCCTGCCTCTGCCGTCTCCTCGTAATTAATGTTCCGAGAAACAATACATATTTAAGTTTTTCATTGCCCACTGTTTTTCGTTGTGTCAGCTTGTGCTAATTTATGAAACCCTCCAGATTAATGCTCAGATACATCTGGATTTTGATGAATAAGCGGACCACCAAACACCAATTTTCTTGAAACTTTAAAGACAGCCTTATTACGATCGTAAACCGGTCACGAAGGTCTGTGAAGGAGAGAATGACAAAATTAAATGATACTGATTGACCGCAATACTTACATCTTGATTTCCCTAAAATACAAAATTACAGTAACAGTTTATAGAATTAACATAAGTCGGAACTTTTATCTACTCATACACCGTTACAGTTTCAAATCACCTCGTTAAACCTATTCTTTTAATGGTATAATTAAAGCAGTGTTTAATCACATCACTTTAATTACATCTGACAGTTTAGTCAAATCTTCAACACCATTAAATAGTAAATTCAAGCTTTATCCAAAACAAATTGTCGTCTGAAAGCGGAAGTATCCTAAGTTTAATTCACAAAAGCTGGACATAGACTAGTATTGCTCTCAAACAACGAAATATATTTTGTGAATTTGCATGTTGGTTCTGTTATCACTTTGTGTTGTAGCTAAATACAATCGTACGATCAACCAATTGTCGTTTTATAGTAATTGAAAAACCCGTTAACTAATTAACGTTACATTTGCAAATCATACATCAACTTTCTTCCAAACCTAAAATTAACTGAAAACATGCGTAGTATTTGAATAACCCAATTGGCAAACGTTTACTGTAAATTAAATTTGTTAACTACACTGGCCAGCAAAAAACACGGACCACTTACAAATATCCATATATTTAGCATTTGTTTTAATGCGCCAATGACATAAAAGTCGCACTTTTGGGACTTTCAGGCGGGTGTTCTAACGCTTTCCAACACATACGCGTAAGCATGTCTTGAATCGCTTGGGTTACATGGGGGCTGGCATTATCATGCCAAAAAATGACACCCGTTGTGTGGTTACCGGGATGTTTATTCTTGATGCTGAGACGTAAACGTTGTAAAGTGTGCAGATATTGTTCAGCATTGCTGTTGACACCATGCTCTTTAAAATCCAACAGTAATACACATCTATAATCAAAAAATACGGTTAACATTACTTTTCCCGCTGATATTTGAGATCTGATTTTTTCGGTTTCGGAGAATCTGCATGCTCTGACGCTTCGATTCCGGTTCATGGTGATAGCGCCAAGATTCATCACCGGCAACGATCCGATAAAAAGGTATTGTATTCTCCTTGGTAGGGCATCAAATGCTGTCATGGCAATGCTGAACGAAAATTCTTTTGGTCATCAGTAAGAAGCCGTGGAATCTACTAAGCAGCAACTTTGTGATAACCAAGAGTATGAATAATGATGGAATGAACACTTCTTGTACTGATGCTCATCATTTCAGAAAGTTTGGTGACTTTTAATGCGCTATTTACACCTAAAGAAGTTCCAGACGTCTCACATTTCCGGCTATTACCTTTAGATGCATTTTCTATAGTAAACTCCATTTCCTAGCTCCATAAAAATACACGCAAATAAGCCACAGCAAAGAAATTTGACAGATATAGACCTCGCTATAAACAGTTTCAACAACTACATGCAATTGTCATTATGACCAACTCGCGCCTATGCGATCCAAACGTGTTTCTACTGAACCATCATCGTATAAATGTTGGCAACTATATTAAACTACCAACGACTACCTGTCTAATTTGCTAACAACCTGAATAGTGCGATCTCAAGTATGAAGCTACGGATAGTATTTCTTCTTCTTCTTCTTAGAGTGCTTTATCTCCTACGAGACGTGGCGATCTTCGCTCTTAAGCCTGTGTTGCGCATTTAAAGTGCCACGGACATAGAGGACCTACAGCTTAGCGTGGGCTGCGAACCACAGGAAGTGTAAACACTTCTACTCCAGAGAAGATATACTAGACAGAATACCTCGCTGGTTTGCCATTGCCTTGCGAGAAAGAATGGCCGTTAAAAATACGGTGTTCCAGGACCTGCGGCGTAGAAGTCTAACGCGCTAACCTCTAGCCCACGACCTCTTCTTATTATTTAACAATGGAAATTTTTATATTTAACAAAAAATTAAAGGACATGTAAATGAAACAACGCAGCCCAAAAGTGTCTTCTTAGAGTTATAATAGAAAGTGTTGACTTCTCTTGCTCTTAATAACTGCTTTCACACTTGCCTTCATTCCTGTAATTATCTTCTGAATGGTTTCTTGTGGGATGTTGCTCCATTCTTCTGAAACTGCTGTTCTGAGCTAAGTTCTAAGCGTCCCACATGGGCTCTATCGGATTCAATTCCCAACTAAGAGAAAGACATTCCATGACGGTTACTTCTACTTGATGTAGATGGTCTATTACAACTCTTGCTGTCCGAACGTTATCATGTATTAGAATAAAAGCACCACCTATCAACGGAGCATACGGCACCACATGTTCTTGAAGGATAGTTGCCGCGTATCGAGTTGCTGCTAATGAACCGCCATCAACGAAGACTAACTCCGTGCGAGCGTCGTAGGAAATAGCGGCCCAGGCTATCAAAGACCCCACGCTGACGCGTTGAGAGAAACAGCTCTGTGTGTAGTGTGTAGTGCTCCCCACGTCTTCGCTACACTCTATGTCAACCATCAGCACCGTATAAGCAAAATCTTAACTCATCCGTAAAGAATAGAGCACGACATGGCTGTTCTCCAATTGATGTCGATACGAGCAAAATTTAGCTTCCCTAATCGATGATTTCTGAAAAGTTTACGCCCTTCGGCTGGCTTGTACGCCTTTAAATTGGCTTCTCGAAATCTTCTTCTTACCGTCCACTCGCTAATATTGCTTGTACTTCCAATAGACAACTATTTACTCTAACTGCAGTAGTATGCCTGTTTCTTAATACGGACAAAACAATAAAACGGCCATTCCGCTCTCAGGTGGCCCTTCTTCGTCACGCTCCTGGGCTTATTCCAAGTAAAGCCATCTTCACTCGAACGCTGGAACGAATGATTCCCAAAGTTGCCGCAACATATTTCTTTCACTTTAGATATTTATAATGGTGAGACCTATTTTATACTGGAAATGAACGAATTAAGACCGTAACATTTTCTTGAAATATTTAGAAATTAAGAAAACCAATATCTACGACAGTTAATCAATTAGATGATTAATATGATTTCTTTAAATAATTTCTTTAGCAATTAACAAAAAAAATGATATGGGTTGCCTCTGTAAAACCAAAGACTTTATTTGAAGAATACTAGAAACAAGGAGTTCATTGTTAAATAATAAGCCTTAATTTTAAGAGGTAGGCAACACACAATACGTTTATACGCCTTATTATGAAAATTATGTCCAGAATTGCTTTTTGCTATATTACTTTGGTAGTTGTGGCGCACTGACGAGATTTACCACTTTAAACTTTGGTGTTAATTTCCTCTACGTGCAACTAAAAAAACCGAACAGGATTGTGGTAATCCTCCTTTTTAAGGTCTTGTAACGTATAGATGTACACGGTACGGAATTAGTCAACCCGGCTAATATTAAAAACATAACTTGTGCTACGAGGGAGTATTGATAGCTACTTAGCCTGGAAACTATGATGTTTTATAAATAAGTTGTCAAAGTTTGACATCCATAAGCTGAACGGTGATCAAACTGCGAATTTTTGAATGCAGCATGTCTGAGGAAAAGGTAGAGTTTGAAAAATCGAGTTTCGGTCA
Source organism: Limonius californicus (assembly GCA_014611495.1). NCBI lineage: Eukaryota > Metazoa > Arthropoda > Insecta > Coleoptera > Elateridae > Limonius > Limonius californicus. Next base: position 18,528 of record JABXWE010009050.1, on the reverse strand, counting down.
GTTATTAAGTATATATTTTTTAAAGGGTTATTGAGCAAAGAAATATTTGCTGATATGATAGAAACCTTAGGTGGTCAATGTCCTTCATACGCCACTATTAAAAACTGGGTTGCGAATTACAAAAGAGGAAGATCAGATGTGAAAGATGAGCACCGCCCTGGAAGACCAATTTCTGTGACCATTCCGGAAAACATTGATTCAGTCCATGATATGATTTTAGAAAATCGACCTATTGGGATTAAGAATATTGCAGAAGCATTGCACATTTCCTATGAACGTGTATGTAACATTATTCATCATAACTTGGGTATGAGAAAGCTTTCGGCCAAATGGATTCCAAGATGCTTGAACGTTGATCAGAAGCGCGTTCGATCGACAACGTCAAAGGAAATCTGCCGCCGTTTTGCAGATTCCTCAAACTTTTTGGATCGGCTTGTTACTATGGACGAAACGTGGATCCATCGCTATGATCCAGAGACTAAAGAGCAATCCAAAAAGTGGAAGCGTGTTGGTTCTCCACGACCCAAAAAAATTCTTTGTTCAAAAATCGGCTGGCAAGATTCTTGCTCCAGTTTTCTGGGACAAAGATGGAATAATTCTGATGGATTATTTGGAACAGGGTAGAATTGTCAGGGCATCATATTATACTGAGTTGCTAACTAAATTACGTAAGGAAATTGTGGAAAAACGCCGCGGAAAACTTGCCAGAGGTGTGCTCTTTTTACAAGACAACGCTCCTGCTCAGAAGTCGTTGATTGGACTGCAAAAAATTGATGAAATTGGTTTTGAATTGTTGACCCGCTCTATTCTCCGGATTTAGCACCGTCAGACTATTATTTGTTCCCAAAACTCAAAAAACATTTGAAAGGTAAAAGATTTTCGACAAATGACAAAGCAATATGTGCCGTTGAGGAGTGGTTTGCACTCCAAGTTAAAAAAATTTTTTTTAAAGGCTTAGAATTACTTTATGAACGTTCTGCTAAATGTATAAATCTTACTAAGCTCTTTCCTAAGAAATAGAACATTCCGGATAAGAATTCAAGCAACCTTTTCCAGCACTAAGTCTATTAAAGCTGGGGTACCTCAAGGAAGCTTACTGGGACCAACCCTGTTCAACATATATGTACATGACCTCCCCCTGTAATTAACACAATCCCGGCCATGTATGCTGATGATACGGCCATAATATCTCAGAGTGATTCACCTCAAAACGCTATAGAACAACTACAAAGTGCCATAACCGTCACGAGCAAATGGTTTCATAAATGGAGAATCAAAATTAATCCACAAAAATGCCAAGCAAAAATGTTCACCTTGAAACGTTATACTATTCTTCCAATAATTAAATAGATAACTATGACATTTGTTGGAACCCCAAAGACTCGGCAATAAAATATCTGGGTGTTTATTTGGATTCGAGACTAAGCTGGGGATTCCATATAAATAAAAAACTGAATGAGTGCCACTCTAGACTAGCAATTCTATACCCACTAATTAATCGACAATCTTTCCTTCGAGCTGAGTGTGCTGTACTTCTTTATAAAACAATAATCCGCCCAATTCTAACTTATGCATGCCCAGTATTGTCCAATACATCCAAGACATCACTCAAGAAACTCCAGACTATGCAAAATAAAGACTCGCGATAAAGTGTCCGTGGTTCGTGCGTAATTCACAAATATATAACGAATTGCAGATCCCACCAATAGCTGACTTCATCAAGAAGCTCACCACAAAGTTTTTTGAAAACATAGTTCACTGTGAAAGTGCTACAAAACTAAATCTTGGTCAAAAAGGGATACATACCCGCTTGAAGCGTAAGCTTCCACAAGACTTGATTTAAATTAATTAATTAACCTAAATTATATTCGGTAACATATATTAAGACTGAGGTGTGAATAATTCACATAACCCTTGCTCTACTCCTATGTTATGTAGTTATGGTTATTGTAACAAAGCCGTGTATTGTATTTGTTATACAGAGCCAGCTAATAAATATTAAAAAAAAATGTATAAATCTTAAAGGAGATTATGTTAAATAAATAAAATTTTGTTTAGTAATATTGTGGCGTTTTATATGGTAGGCTAAGTACTTATCAATACCCCAAAATACTTACAATCTGTATTTAGCTTGTACGAGAATATTCCCTAGCTAATTATTTTCAGGTGCATCCCTTGAATTTTCGTTCGAAAACATTACGCGTATAAGTAGCTGCACTATTTACCCGAAATTGCTGCTCTAAAATACGTGCCGATAGTAAAAAAAAAAACTTAAACACGTCAAAGTAATATAGCAACAAATACTCGAATCTTTATCGTACAAACTGTTTTTAAATATGACATGTAGTGTGTGTTGCCTATTTGCACAAATTATGATTCGTTATTCTAACATAGGCATCCCGGAAAATACTTAAAAGGCATAAAGTTTAATAATTGCATTTATTGCACTCTAAGCGGGATAACCAGCATACGTTAAAAAATTATTTACTTTATATTATTGCTCGGTCTTAAGTGTTAATCGGCTTTATAAAGTTATTTAATTAAAACATCAGGAAATCATCCTTAATCGCTGCTAAGAAGCTACCTTACTCATAATTTCCCCATTGAAATTTAATCTCGAGATTTATTATGTATTAATCACATTATCAAATTATTTTACCAAAAGTTAACGAGAAAATTAAGGCTTGCTTCACTCAAGTGTTGTTTAAAATCATAAAGTGTAGAAAAGTGGGTTAAGTGCTTATAAATTGCCGTGGAAAAGCTAGCTAACAATAAAGAGAGATTCTTTAGGTAAGAATTTTTTGAAAGGCCGTTCTCGCGTCTTAGTTTTATATTAAAAAGTCTTATACGGTCATGCAAGTCTATCCGAGTTTAGTATGTAAACATTTTCTAACTGCGTCAACTAATTTTTACTCGAAATAACGTTGATAAACTGTATAAAACTAAATCTATATATGAAAAGCCCTATCCAATAAAAGCTTAGAGAATCTCTATTCACAACGCTATCCCAAAAAATACTCTTTTAAATCTTATATTATTGCCAGATGGTTCCTCTTTCAAACTCAATAAGATAGGAAAATTTATATACAGCAGTTGCGAAAATGTTGCTGATATTAAAAATATATTAAACTACATGGGGCAAGTTAACGTAAAATCTATATCTTCCGTTGCAGCAACTAATGGAATTTTATTTATATATTATGTAGTGCTTTATTTAACATGGATTTCCATTTCAATATAGTCATGCAATTTAACAGTTCATTTTTTTTGTAGTAATTCAGTACCTAATTAGCAAATAAGAAGAAAACTTAATACTTGTGCTCTGTTTAAATTTTATTAAATTAAAATAAATTCTAAAGTTTTAGTGTAGCTTACAACGAGCACGTATTCGTAATAATGTTTTTGGCATTACTTCATAAATAAGGAGTTCCCACATTTTTCTTTAGGTTGATTAATTTTTTTTCAGTATTCCATTTGGGTGATGATTCAAGTAACAAAATTAAATATACAGTAACAAGTAATTTTGATTTGATGCTTCATTCTTAATACTTATGTCGTAACTTCACTCTCAATTAAATAGTTACAAACTATTCTATAAAATACATACTGAAATACTGTAATAACTATTTCGGAAAATTTTAAATACCTATTTACCTCACAAATTGATGCGCTTTCTTTTCTTGACCAATCCTTCCTGTTCACTGTTCACTGTGTGAACAAACTTGGGTTCGTATATCCCAAATAAGTGAAATAAGATGTTACTGTAGAATGTTTATTAATAACCAATAACACCTAATGGTACAATTCAGTGAGCGAATGAGCTAGACTGGACTCATCCATTAATGCATACTTAGTCAATGCAACTCAAAAAACTGACGAATTACATAAAAACTTGTGGGTTTATATACAAATTCTATCAGTTCGATCAGCAATAATTTTGATCCATTAAACTGGACTTTAAATCCGTGACCTGCAATATCAGTACATTTCAAAACATATATGCTAAATCGTAATCTAATGTATACCAAAACTAATCTATGACAATGCAAGCTTGGCAAATATCGTATTACTTTGCATTCTTTTCGATGTAATAAACTGGTGCATGGCCTAAATGGTATTGTGTCATGCTTACGTTATTAAATAATTATTTTAGTACATTTAAATAAAGATTAACAATTCAAATAAATTTAACAATGTTCATGTTAACTGAACACTGTAATTTCTACTTTTAAAACTATCTTTTAGAAACCTAAACAATGGACCTTTATTTTCGAGTATATTTAAGTAGTTAGGTATAGAAAAAACAATCGTTTCATTTTTAAAGCAGATTTAATGTGTTTGAATTCAAAATGGTGGAAACTGATTGTATCTGGTAGCTTGCTCTTTGGTTAGTATCTAACTAAGCCATATCCAGACTCATAAATGAAGGAATGATTAGGACACTGGTGCAGTATTGTTTCCGTAGTAGATTTGTATTGAGTTTTCAGCATATTTATAAGCTTCCGGCCTTACCCGATAATCTTAGACATAAAACTTTAATGCATTATTATACTAACTTGTTTGTTTAAACTTGCAGTATTTATTTCGAATATAGTTACACAGTTTGTGATAATTTAATCTACTGTAGTTTTCCATTTGGTTTATCAAAGCTATTTTTGTAACGTAATTTGTGTACTATTTTAACGACTAATTTGCTATTATTTTATTTCAAAATTAAGTTGACTTTAATCGAAACAAACCGGTGTATTGTGACTATTTTAACCGCATCCATCAACTGGTATAAACAACCTAAACGGGCTTGGTGAAAACGCACAATTACAATTTCTGAACCACAGTAAAACTTAAGGTTTTTCATACTCTGCCGTTGTCTTTTCGTCTGTATCGTGGTTTCCAGCTTCCCTAATGCCACCTCGAGCATCTCTACCAAACCACTACCTCCATTCTCGAACACCATTCTCCTGCAGATCATTCTGCACTGCTTTCGTGCATCTCTTCCGGTATCATCCTTTCCTTCATGCTTCATATAGTTTAGCTCTTATTGATACTCTTATTGATACTCTTATTGATACTCTTATTGATACTCTTATTGATACTCTTATTGATACTCTTATTGATACTCTTATTATACCCTAGCCATATTATTGTTTTGGAATTTAAAAATATGCATTATTTCTGGTTCTTTGTTTCGACTTTCTTCCCATGCTTCTTCTGCTCTTTTCACTCCATATCATCCTCCATCACACTTTCAACTTATTTTGATGCACGTTGTTTTATAACACCCATAAGCCACTTCACGTCTTAACAATTTCACTTTTGCTTACTGCGATATATTACATGCAAGTACGTTTGTAAAAAAATGGTATACATTGTGTCTTGTCTTTTTCTTAGTCTTCATTTTTAAATTCTGCAAATTATTCTGATTTTACACGCGAGGTAACTACTTACTACTACTTCTACGATGAACGCTGCATCATTTCATATCTTCTTGTTCTCCACATCTACTTTTTTCGCTTTTATTGATATATTCGCCTCTTCAAATCGTTCATTTTACGCTTCCTTTTAGTCTGTTGTAGCTTCTAAAACTAGCTTACTCCGTTACTAACTGCTTCCTATACAATCAATATTCATATACAATATCCCAAGTGTCAGGCATATTACTGAAAATTTTTCCGCGCTGTCGCACAAGTGTTTGTTGCAACAAAAACTGCCCAAGCGCGTAGCGCGCGGGCAGTTTTTAGGGGCAACAAACATGCGTGCAAGGCAGCAAGGAAAAATTTTAAGGATATATGCCTAAACGAGGGGTATTTGTTCAGAGAATTTCGCGAATAAAATAAACATTGACATCTGACATTTTTACTTATGTCATTGTCAACCAATTGAATGTCTTCTATTTCGAAATTTGAACCAATACGAGTTGATTATACCGATAATTTCCCTAGGGGTATTACCAATATAATACCAGCCTAATTGGTGGATAAATTCAAAATAGAGACTTATTATTGGTTAATAGAAAATGAGGGAAATTATCACAGAAATGTCATTAAAAATCAAATTACTTAAAATAGAAAACCTACGTCAAAGTTGTACGTTTGTTTTAAAATGTGAAATTTGTATTGCACGTTGTGCAATATTTTTGGAAAACTCAAGCATTGCAGAAGCTTTAAACTTCGGATGGAAGTTCTGGGCAAACCAAGGGTATGATGACTACAATTATGGATTGAAGATTCCTTTTGTTGATTAAACTACAGTTAAAAATCATCATTTCATAAAATCATCGCACGATAAGGAACCCGAAATCCAACTTAAGACTGCCAATAACTCCTCATCTATGAGGTTAACAGCAAATTGGTATAAGACTTTATCGCTCCATTTTTGATCCAGAATCAGATGGTATGTCTATTATCCGCCTTTTAAGATTCACCTTGTATAGATAGAAGATGGTTAAGACATGCACACCAAGGAAATATTTTTATTGTTTTGTTAAATAACCCATTAAAGCTTGTATATTTGAAAATGGCATGAAAATCTACAAAATTGAATTACATATCGGAAAAATATTTGTTTTGAGAGGTTTTTTCAAATAGCGTCCTTAATTTTTTTCGCAATAAAATTTGTATTCGTATAGTTAAATCCTATTTTTCCATAACAAAATTTGCAATATAAATGCATTTAAATATTTGAATAGGGCCATAGAAACAACTTAATTTACAATTGAATGAAGTTTGCCTTGAAAACAAAATGCTTATCTGTTGTGCATCACCTTTGTAAATTGACAATATCAGCTGTTTTTAGTGCTTACTTGATGATGCAATTACGAATATAATAATTGATATGTCCAATCTACACTCAATATTTAACTGCATTTATCTCGAAATTTATTAGACTAGAATGAAAATACAAAATCCATCATAATAACTACTAATATTTCTGTTGAATAGATTCTTCTGCAACACTAACAAAGAATTCATCAATATTTGAAAGTATTGATTTTGTGAAAATATTCAAATTTGAGATTTTAATGATAATATCCGTTTCTTAGTAACCTATGAAAGTTTTTACAAACCGTGAGTCAGTGAGTTACTTCTTTTATGGACAGACCAATTCTCATATAGTGTAGTTAGAAAGTACAAAAAAATAATTGTATAGAATTCTTGTTTTTAAGCGAAATTTTGATTATAACTCTGAATTTTCTTACGATTACCGACACACTGTTGGCGGCAATACCAAATTTTGAGGCGACATCTTGTTGGACACCCTTATGAACGTCTTCCAACGCCAACTTATCTTCAATACTCAAATATTTTCGTTTTGCCATTTTCAAACTGCTTAATTCAACACCAAACAGCATCTACCAAATACATGTACAATGGTAGATGAACTGCACATTAAGGGTTGTGTAAACCAAAGATTATCCTAAGTACATCATTAGAATCTTGTCCAGTAGTTATATAATGGCAATAACAACTTCTGAAAATAATGTGAAAATATGTGTTCATGAAATATGTGAACATTTTACAATCCACCTTCAAATGTATCTTTATATTTGATGAAGAACGTAAAAGTTTGTTGGGAAAACACAACATAGAAATAGTACTTCATAATCTGTTTCTAAATTACATCTGTATACCTGAGTAATATCATAAAAGTTTGAAAGAAAAACATCACAATATGGAGGCTTTACATCATAATATAGAAGTATGTTTACATGTAATTGGGCTTGAAGGTCAAGATCTTGACAAGAATATCATTATATAGAAGAAATCATTAAATTGAGGTTCACTGTATGGGAGTTTGCCTGTAATTGGTCGTTGATACCTCCGAATTGGTTGATCCTATTTGGATGAAATTTTTATTTTAGAGTGTTATGGAAAATTCATAAGAGGTGTAAAACATCTGGAACTGTAAACAAAAAGTAGGCAATTTTTCTGCAGAATCTTATTTGCCCTAATACAAGGCGAGTGGGTTTTTGCATAATCCTCTTATTTCAACATTAAGGCCACTACAATTTTTGCTAATTTTGACTTCCTACAGCGCCTGTTTATTCAAATATGGTTTACGATAATCTAACTTATGTAGACTTACATCGTAAACACAAATATTTGACCATTAACTAAAATAATTAATAGCGAAATTTTTAAAATTTTCAGTATACGATAATATTGTTAAAGGGGACTAAAGGTTTTGTGTACATTTTGTGATTTCATGAAGGCATGAAAAGACTTATAAAACTTTGTATTATTTATCAACGAAGCTAAAATTGTTTAAAATTTGGTTGTTAAAGCACTATGATCCGTGACCTATTCACGACCGTATAAAGTTAAAAAAAATTTGCAGAATATTTCTTTTTATTTCTCATCTAGCGGGCGAGTCTGCTAAGACTAATAAGATTAATATCTCGTTTATTTTAAATATTAGAAAAATTATTTTGAATAAATAGTAATACGCATTGCCCTCTATATATATAGCCACCATAAATAATGTTTTTTGCGAAGTTATATAATTTTTACAAGCTGCTTGAAAAAATATTTTGTTCATAAATTAAACCTTAGTGGTGATCATTGCTTAGAATGTTGCTCTCTGTAATGTTCAATTTTTTAACTGCCGGGAATCGAAACCTGGTTTTCAGTGTCAGAACCTTGCGCTTCATCAGAACAGCTCATTTAGATTCTTTGTTGCGCGATGTATTTATTGCATATAATAGTGGAACTCCGTGGATTCTCCTGGCTAATCCTGACAGATGAAATTTTCCAACCGTCCGGATTGCGAATGTTATGGATTATAGAGACATTTGAAAAACCTACACAAATAAAGCAAGAAATATATTTTAAATGAGTTCAAATTCTTTTTATAAACAAATAATAGGACTATATTCCTATAGAATAATTTTGTTTAATATAATAACTAAGTTTTTACTGTTTCGTTGTTTCGAAAAAATATATACTGGTTTTTCTTTCAATGTTCTTAATAAAACAACATGCTGCATTAGGATGCTATTTACTTGTGTTAATTGAAAGCATTTAGAAAATGACGGAACAGCATATATTTGTACATGATTCTATTACAAGATTCTTCTACAAATTCACATTCGAAATCAGTAGTATTCATCCCATTATCATCAACTTTTGAAGTGTCTGCAATTCAATCGTTATCTGCCTCTTCTCTGTGTCCAGTTGCCCATTTATAAAGTTCTTCAGCACTAACTTGTGGATCAATATAAATCAACATTTGCGTGATAGGGTTTAAATTTGTTTTTACGAATTCAGATTCCCACTGTTGTTTGAATTGATTCAAACGAATTTCATTTTCTTCATGCCATTATCCTTTAGTAGCGTCCAAGTTTATTGGAGATTTTTGTGAGTTACAATTTTCTATGATTGATGCAGGTTTATGACAGCCCCCTCCAAATTGTAGCTCTTCAAAGTTTTAAATCATTGTCATGAGATACTAAGTCAGTCAACCTTTATTTCCTAAACCACTTTAATATTTTGCCTCTGCTATTGCTGTACTGTTGGGTGATGAAACCATAACTCCCCCGTTTTGTAGTGAATTATAAAATATTTTTTAAACAATTCTCAAATCTGTCCGGATTATACAGTTAAGTGGCACAAAACTGTTGAATTTCCGAAGTATGCGAATTAGCATAGTTGTACTGTATTTAAAAGTTCATTTAAGCTGAGTAAATTAACGCCCTAATGACTTCAATTGATAACAGTTGACACAAACTAATTCGTAAATGCGAAATGCCGCATTCAAAAGCGTCTGGGAAGACAGTACCAGTGCAACTCTGTTGTGTGTCTGTAGTATGTGATGTCAGCTAGATGTTTCTTTGTTCTATTTTCGATTTTACGTTAATACCGCACTAATCTGAACTCGCAGAACAAATCCACAACATCGATTTTCTATATTTTAGGGGAACTCTTAAAGTAAACCATTTGTTTAAATTGAGGTTTACATAGAAGATTCCAAACAACACTAAAAGTTTTAATTTTTGAAAAAGCTATTGTAGAACTTATATATAGGAGACACTGCTTACTGGAGTCTGTCCAAAAATAATTTTTCTCCACGACCACTACGGAATTTCACTATTCTGAAATCAATTTTGATAATAGAAAGTTAACATTCTAACCCTTGTTATGGAAGAAATATTCTAAAACACTTACCGGCTTATGCATTTTGCATGTATTTCATTCCATCACTAGTAATGGAATGAATATTCCGTAACAGTATAACAAAAAAAAACAGTTCGTTTAGGAATCCATGACTAACAATTGACTTGAAACGTCATAATTTTGCAATTTCTTTGTAAATATTTGTTCCGAATCTTATTAATTTTATTGTATTTATTACATATGTTGTGGTCGTGGAGAAAGTATAGTCTGCTACTCGGTTGGGAATGGAAATTCGATGCTCGGGGTTCCTCACGCTCGCCTTCGGCTCGCGTTCGGATTCCGCTCGCATCGAATTTGCATTTCAACCTCGTTACAGAATGTACTATTCTGTAATTTCAAATAAGCGAGATATCACACTGATTCGTCTTAGCAGACTCACCCTGTAACCCAAAAGAGATACAAACTCGCTAAGAGCATATCTGACGAAAGTTTGCGCAAAGCATTGATTTCTTGCTTAACTATTGTAAACTCAAATGTAAAAAAGATATCTTTTTGTTCTTATCTGAATAAATATTCCTATTTTAAGTACGGGAAAATCCAGTCCAAGTTAAATTACGAATAAAAATTTAATGGGGATGTTCTTAAAAATAACTATTACACTGGTCTTGGAAGCGACATCTGAACCGCCCTATGTATATATAACATTGTATAATTATTGTACATTTACCTACCCCAGTTTTCATTTCATTGAAGCAGTCTATTGAGTATTTTTGTTTCCAACAGCTTGACAGCCGAGGATATTGCACTCGCACCTCTGTGTTGTCGTTCACTTATGAGCCCTCAGTTCCATATAAATCAGTTCTACCTCCCTTATCATATCCCCCTGCAGCCCCATACGTAAATTTAACAAGGTATTATCGAAAGCTTGTGAAGGACAAGGCAATCACGAATAGATTAATGAAAAAACTGTTGTACTCCGAGTACGTAAACAAGAAATTTGACATTTCATCTGTGAAAAGGCGGCACCATAAAACGGAATGTGTATTAATACCCAAAGACGCGAGTCGTAGGGTAAGTGTGATTAACTGTGATAGCGATTCGGACTCGAGCTCCTATTCAGAGAGCGACAGTAGTGAAAGTAAAGGAAGCAAGTTTTATAGACAAAACGCGTTGGATAAGAAATCTTCAGGAAATAGTGATAGTAGTGGTTCAGGAAGTTCCAGCAATCCGTTTGGTTACATTCGATACTACAATCCCCAAACGGGTGAACACAGAGAAGAAACCAAATATGAAAGCGTGATCGATTATGGTGAAGTAACATCTCATGCAGATGTTATAGAAGCTGTGGTTCCCATTAAAACAAGCATCGTATTAACTTCTACCGCCAAAGTACAGCTTGTACACCAAACTTCCGAGACATCTGAACAAAGTTCGGTTTTGGAGCCAAAACCATATATGGCGTGCGAGGATTTAGTAAATATGGACAGTGATATGAAAATTGCAACCAGTATTAGTTCTATTAATAAATCTCACGTTCCAAAAACAAGACAGAGTCTGCCGCCTAAGTTTGTTGCCAATAAGTATAGTGAAAATAGTTTAACAACAATTTATATTCCACCATGGCAGTCGAGTAGTGACCATAACCTCATGTGTCGGTCAAAATTTCTTCATAACATTTCCGAATATGGCGAGGCTTCTACAACTGACAGTTCTAGCACCAGCACTACCACACATTCGAGTAGCTTAGATTTAGCAGTCAATCCTGTTCCATTACCAGACGCTATTCTTGCGGAATTGCTGTACAACTCAGAAGAAGACCAGGGTGGATCTAAGCAAGAAAACGTTCGCCCAAGGGTATCATCAAGAGCTGTCATTAAACCTCCTACCATGTTTAGAAACACTCAAGATGCGACTAGTTTGGTTTTAGACAAACCCAAACGCCGTTCTAGTATTCAAATTAACCCTGAAGATGTATCTGGACAAACGTTTAGCCCTTTACGTCGATGTGTCAGTTATCAATTAGTTCAAGTGTCCGATCCAACACCAAGTTCGTCGTACGGACCCTGTTGTAGATGTATGGAACCCTGTCATAGCAGTCCAAGGTCATCGGATTCCGGGATGGCGGGCAGTTGTACATTGAATTCTCCCGATTTTCCCGTGAATGACTGTATGGTGGAAAAGCGACACAGTTCTGAAAGCCTTAACATTGACAACAACGAATTTGGTGACCTAAGCAGCCTTGGTGGAAACGTAATTTCGTTCAGTGAAATAGAAGCGAGAAAATTTGAATCCCAATGTCAGTGCACCTCGCCTTTTGGTTCAACTCCAAGAACTTCATGTCAGCCTTCAATTTCAGAAAATATAATTACCGGTGCTCATGAATCAATGAAAACTTCACACTTAGATTTGTCTGGTATCCCAACCCCTCACCCATGGGATTCCGAAAACCTCATCCATTCCAAGCTCATGGAAATCCGTTCCAAAAATTCGGACGCTCAAAAGCAGAGGTGCGTGCCCGCAATGGATTCTGGGCAAAAATCACAGTCAGTAGGTTGCATTTTAGATGATTCTAAAATTGGACCAAATACTGCTAGCGGCGAGCAGGAAATGGGAAGAGGCGAGACCTTTAGGTCGGGTCTCTACGCCCATTGGTGGCTCAAGGCCAAAATTCCACCCGAGGTTGTTAGGGGCATTTACGAAGAAACTCGCTCCCCCACTGCAGGCAAGGGTGTTTGATTGCAACAGTAGCAGTTTGTTTGGCTTAGTTTGGCTTTGAACAAATTTAATATTTGTGTTTCTAAAACCCTAACATATTTTTACTGCTTTGGATGCTGACCCTTGCCTGTACTTTTAACTCGATCTCATTAACATTTTTAACATGTTCAACTGGTTATTGTTAAACTTACATTTGTTATTTAAATTTTAATAATCCGCAAGGTTCGTGCCGTAATTGAAGGTCACCATTTGCATAAAAATGCGAAATTTAATTTTTACGTTAAACCTCTTTGTTATGCTTTCAGTTCTTTATGTTGGTTGAAAAAATGGTGTGACTTTTGCGGTGAGTGCATAAAATTTGAAACAAATTGTCTAAAACTGTAATAAATTTTTTCGGAAGAAATTCCTCAGTCAGGAATAGCGTTAGTATAATTTTTGTTTGAGTAATAATAATGTTAGACCTGTATGTTTACTTTTTCTCCAAACGTTAACATGTTCTTAGAACTAAATTTGGAATTACATAATTTGAGCGTTTATAGGGGATATACAGAGTTCCTCAAAGGTAAATCAATTAGCCAATAAAAAATATTAATCAAAGCACACACATAACCTCATATTACTTGCGATACAAGATATTAATTAAAGAAAGTAAGAACGTGCATTATGAAAGAAAAGCTGGTAGTTGTGTGTCAAACATGTCTTGAATTAGAACCTACTAACTATAACTCCATAAATACTGTTTATAAACAGTCAACACAAATACATGCGGAAACTGCACGAACATCGATGACGCATTTTTCGTTTATCGCACCCTCTGACCGTTTTCACATTCAAACAATATTAAAGCAGTATCTTGGTTAAACTAAACAGTTAAAGTTAAAATTGTTATCACACTGCTACACTGAATCTTCTATATCTATACTACTAAACAAGCCCATTCTCTAGAGAAGGGTAACAATATTTTCAATACATTTCATTGCATTATTTCCAAAAACATTAATTCCATGTTGTGTTTGAATTAACCATTCCAGTTTAAGAAGTTTGGAATTTCGTGATACATTCCACTACTTGCACCGAAAAATTTTTTGATGATGTATTACTGTTACCAATATCTTTCTACATCTTGCAACATTGCATTATAGTTATCTAGGAAACTTGGTCAGAATGTTTTACTACAAGGCTACTATTTAGAGCAAATAGCAATGCATGCACATATGTATATATTATTGCCAAGGTTAATAAATACAAACGGTTGAGATACTAAATATTTTAGGATAAAGTATTATTGGAAAATTGCGTAGCGATTTTTTTGCCGTTTTACAACATCCTGTATTATGTAGTATTCATTATTATAATGGATACTTACCCACTCACTCATTAGACACCCAACATTTCACAAAATAGGGCAACAATTTAGAGAATTTGGTCATTTTAAAGATTATTCTAGAAGCAGTCTCCTTAACATAATGTTAATAACATTTACAAAAACGTGCCATTAAATGTTATAATGATGTAAAATGATCTTGATAAATATTCTCCAACGGTTGGTCAGCTAAGTTATTCAAGGTTCGATTCCAGTTTTTTAAAAAGAAAATTGGCATTGGTACAAATTAAATTAGTTCACCAACTCAATGAAGCTGATCCTGACCGTAAAATTCAATTCTCTGAAGTTATTATTGACCAATGCCCAGTTTCTGTAACAAATTGTGTAAAGAAACAACAACCAGAAATGTTATGTATTGAACGATTTCGTATTTCTTAGATATTTTCAGCAGGTGAATGGAATGCAGAACGAATATTTAATTTAATTCAACAAATAATATTTTTAAGTTCAAATTAGATTAAGCCAGTTGTTAGGCGGAATATTGCTATGAAACAGGAAAATCCCAAATAACAACACATTAGGAGGGGACGCCATCAAGTAAAAGTCGATGATGTACATAAACACAAAAACTAAAAAAACAAATACGTGTGTTAAACGCTTGTTTTAAAAACTAGATCGACGTGTCCCGGGATTGTTTTCAAATATCATCAGCTAGAACGTTTGTACAATTTTCAAAGAGCTACTTCCTAACTGCATTTTTGTCTGAGGGGAATATGACAATTTCATGCTATTTTGTAGTTGTATTTACCAGTGGCGGCTCGCCAAGTAAAGTAGGTGAAGTGCCTCTTCACCTAAAATTTTCATTCAATTGCGAATATTTATTTAAATTACTTAACAATTTATTTATGGGCAGTAACCTATTAGGAGTCGTTTACTTATGGCATACATACTCGTAGATACAGTAAGCTTAGCGAAAACAAACAAAAATTTAAATTTTAAATGCTGTCCGTTGAGTGTCGACCATAAAAAGCCTTACCTACAACACTCCAGCAATTATAGTGAAGAGTCGGCCTCAAACGTATTTTAACTCGGCACTTATACCTCCGCTGCTATGGTAACGCCTACGTCACTATCTAGAATTGGTTCGCGGTGCAACGCGCAAGTGAAGAGTTGACTCGCAAGCCACCGCAGAACTTCATATTGCGGTTTTTTATTTTATTCGTTCGTTTATGAATTATATATAGTTAACTGGTAACTATTACTATTGTTGATTGTGTTGTGCGATTGTACTCGTATCTGTGTGTTTCTGTTTTGGAAAGTTTACTTTTATACGAGATAATTACCAGGAGAACTATGAATCCTATTAATGCCATAGTGTGCAGCTTGTTAGAGACACCATTCAGGCACTGGAAGGAAGAAGATAAAAAGACGTTTTAAATCAAGGGCGACCTGCAGTTGGTTTGACAATTTCCGCGAAAAAAGACTTAAAAGGTAGTGGAAAATCATATAATCTTAAGTTTAAAATTTCTTGGTTCACCGAATACAAATAGTTATGTAGCAGCCCAATACTACAAAAATGATTTTGTTGGCCTTGCTTACTCTTTTGTACAAAACAGTCTATCTGGAACAGGGAGGGATTTGCAGATCTGTTAAATATTACAAGGGCGTTACATAAACATGCCGACTCTAAAGATCGTTTAATATGTGCATTGAAGTTAAAGAATTTTGAGAAAAATCAAAACAGCAGAGGCGATGATTTAAAAGAAAACGCGAGACTTTTGAAAGCACAATTTAATGAAAATGTTCTAATAAATAGACTTTTCCTCCAAACAGTTATCGACACAGTTTTGTATTTAAGCAAGCAA
The DNA here is from genome assembly GCA_014611495.1 of Limonius californicus. Lineage (NCBI taxonomy): Eukaryota > Metazoa > Arthropoda > Insecta > Coleoptera > Elateridae > Limonius > Limonius californicus. The sequence continues at coordinate 2,515 of JABXWE010009050.1, read as the reverse complement.
GAATTAGCGTTTCGCGGACACGACGAAAGCAGTGACTCAGCAAATTTTTTCTATTTAATATTATTAGGGTTATTATAATAGCACTTCGCCTATTTTTTTATCCGCGAGCCGCCACTGGTATTTACAGTAATTTAATTAAAATAGGTTTACTTACAGATTAGCAAAACATCCTTAGATCTATGAATGCACAATGATTTGAGTGTATTATTGCAAGATGTACTAGAATTGTCAGTCCTCCAACGTTTTAATTGTAACCAAATGAGTTGAGTTGTAAATACTAAGATAGACAAAATCTAAACGCTGTTAATGACTGCCTTTAGCTATTTTCATATTAATAGGCTGGCTAATCCTGTTTGTGGTTCATCAGGTATAGTCAGGAAAATTTAAATGTAAATTGTAGCTGTTTGAATGTAAAATAAGTACGCGTAATTTAAAATGCTCCACTATTAATAAAACTTACTAAATGGGCGAAGGCGGTGTTTGTAATAGCGGGTGTTCAGGAATAAATGTAGGAAAAGTGGAAGTGAATATTAATCTACATCACTTTATTATTCTTGGAAAACTTTCTGCAACTGTTATTCATTTTTAAGGTTATGTTAATGACGGATATCATACTAACAATTGTCAAGTGTCCATGTTGTAATAATAGTTCGGAAAGCTAAATGCGTTCCACAATAATTTATAAAATTGCTATTCATGTAAAAAGCAAGGCATGTGATGTTGGTCTACATTTATGAATAACTGTTTTATGGCATTATTCTGTATAGTATGTACAATGGGTCAAATATAACCCGCGTGCATAGTGATGCCAGGAAAACTGCGTACTAGATCTCGCCCAATTAATTAGCCAACAGTATCTAATCCTGAAATTCAAACCAGTTTTCAGAAAATAGACAAGGCACGGATGTTGCTTTATCGCATTCATGATAACCAGCATTTGTGACTTGCAAGCTTGCGAACCAAAATGAATGCAAAATAAGACAAGAAAGTGGATTTAAGGTCCGTTTTTTAATAAGAAGAAAAATACTGTAAATATCATTCAAATATATTTTTTTCCATATTCTATATACTTTTATCTACTTTTCTACATAATTTCCATTTTTGTTCAAACATTTGCCATACCGCGCAAAAAGTTTTTGAATTCCGACGTCAAAGAAACCTGCCGCTTGTGAAGAAGCCCAATCCATGACTGCAGTTTTCACTTCTTCGTCGTCGTTGAACCGTTGACCAACTCTTTTAAGTACCGAAACAAGTGAAAATCACTGGGTGCAAGGTGTGGACTGTAAGGTCCAGTTGTTCCCATCCAAAAGACCTGATTAGATCTTGTGTTTGTGCAGAAACATGTGGCCTTGCATTGCCATGGAGCAACATCTCACCGGAAGATAGTAGACCACGCCGCTTGTTTTGTATAGCACGCCGGAATTTTCTCAAGGTCACACAATACGCATCAGAATTGATTGTTTGCCTCTCGGCATAAAATCCACTAACAAAATCCCTTTCCTGTCCTAAAAGACAGTTGGCATGATGTTTCGTGGTGAAATTGTCGCTTTGACTTTCACTCTGGTTGGCGACGATGTGTGTCGCCATTCCATTGACTTTTGCTTGGACTCAGGAGTCATGTGAGACACCCAAGTCTCATCTCCTGTAACGATGTGGTCTAACAATTCATCTCCTTCCTGATTGTATCGAGCCAAAAACGATGAAGCACAGCCCAATCTTTTTGTTTTGTAGTCGTCAGAAAGCAGTCTTGGAACCCACCGAGAACACAATTTTCGATAATTCATTTTCTCCGAAACAATGAAACCTGTGGAAATTCAATTGATAACTTCAGCGCGTGGCTCATCGTGCACATTAACCCGCCCGTCCTTGAACATTCTCACCTTCTTTCGTACTTTAATGTCACTCATAGCATTATCACCCTAAACTTCACAAATCTGACGGTGAATGTCCGCTGCTGGCAAGTTTCTTGCACTCAAGAATCCAATTACAGATCGTATCACAGTCGGCGGGCGACTCAATTATATGCAAGAGCACATAGAAAATGGATGTGAAACAATGGCGTAATGTATATTTTTAGACACACTACTTGATCTTGCACCTACACCTGATAACAATGACAAACAAAAAACTTGCAAATTTAACATACGAAAGTGGTTCATCACTTATTGTATTATATGACTTAGATATTTGAAACAACTTTATTTCTCAACACAATCCTCTAAAACAGGGATGAGCAACCTTTTTTTACAATGGGCCAACTACAAATTTAAAAATGTTCTGCGGGCCGCATATAAGAAACGTATTAAAATATGAACACTAGATGATAAACTCAAATTATCTCGTTATTAATAAAATGAACAAAATAACAACTCTATACAAAAAAAAACACAAATAAAACATATAATAGAAATAGTATAAAAAAAACAAAAAGTAATTATTATGGAAGAAATCTTAAACAAATTTTAATGAGAAGTTTGGCATTGCTTCTTTGCAATCAATTGGTCTACACAGGGTA
>JABXWE010009049.1:0-15903 GCA_014611495.1 Limonius californicus | reverse complement strand
GTCATTAAAATACTGAAAAAATGGTTTGCTCTACACGGAATTCCGGACATTCTAGCAACAGACAATGGAAGACAGTATACATCGGAAGAATTTCAGAAGTTTAAAAAGGAATGGCAGTTCGACCACCGCTTCTCAAGTCCAGGATTTCCTCGTTCAAACGGATTAGCGGAACGCTATGTACAGGAAGCAAAAAACTTGATAGATAAGTGCAACGAAGAAAATTCTGACCTTCATCTAGCACTCTTACATCATCGCAACACACCACGTGATGACCTTGGTTCGCCAGTACAAAGACTCATGAGCCGAAGGACTCAAACGTTAATACCAACAACCAAGAAGCTGTTAAACCCTAAAGTAATTAAAGGAGTCAAAGAACAGCTAAACCAAATTAAACACCAAGAAAAAATTAATGCCGACAGAAGTTCCAGACTGAGCAGAGAGTTTGAAGAAGGAGAAGAAATACTATACAGAAACAACAAGAAAGAATGGTTGTCAGCAAAAATCATCGAAAAAATACCGGACACCAGATCATTCAAGATTGAAACACCAGAAGGAAGGACGTACAGAAGAAACTCTTGGTTTCTCAGGAAGACAAACCAAAATCAAACACCTACCTACGTGGAGCACCCAGGACCACCACCTGCAGAAGAGGACCCACCATCATTGCCAAGCTGCAGCAGAATACCACCCATCGAACTGGAGCCACCACAATCGCCAGTTTGTAAAGCTTCCACACCAGATGACAATGCAACCATAACGATCAACAGCCCACCACCAAGAGCGAATGGAGAAGGAAACATCCGAGCTACTCGATGTGGCAGGCAAGTAATTCCACCAAGGAAAGTCGACTTATAAAAGGAAGGGAGATGTCAGGACAAATGTATTTTGTACACCTAACGTATATATCATATTCTGTATGAAATATGCCCTTAATATAATAATCAACATGTATGACTGATGTACGAACACAATAAAGAATGTTACTTCATGACAGATAGTAATCAAATTGCATAACAAATACCTTTTAGACCCATTCGATTTAATTTACGCAAACCAATTCTAAACATGTAGAATCAAGGTTTATTAAATCAAAATGTTACTACAGTACAAGCAAAACAAGCGGTTCAACCCGTTATTGTGAACTACCCACCGGGATTTCACATGTCAATTTTAAATGAAATACCGCGATATGAAGGAGACCCAACCGAACTTAGTGAATGCATTAGAGCCGTAGAAGACTCAGTTCTATCAAGAAAATGACCCCAATGCGTATATAAATAAACTACTTTTATCAGCTACCCGAAACAGACTGAAGGGAGCAGCTCTAGGATTAGTTACCGGACAAATAATCCCCTCGTGGAATAATTTATAATCAATTTTAATAGACAACTTTGGAGATCAGAGATCCGAAACAAATTTAACTATAGACTTGTCTAAACTAAAACAAAATGTCAAAGAACACCCCTTTAGTCTTTAAAATAGATGCCGTTCATTATTGGCTATTCTAAATTTGAAAATATCCCTAACTAATGATCATCAAAGAATTAAAAACCAAATCACAACCAACATTCCAAAACTACCAACCCCAACAAAAATCACAGCCAATATTTCAAAATCATCAATCCCGACAAAGACTGTTGTGTCCCTTGCTGTATGATTTCTCCAACTACCCGTCGAATAATCACACAACGCAGATTCTTTCTACAGTATATTCGTAAATTCAAAATGTTTCAAAAGACACAAGACAATACAAAAGGGTGCACTATGACAGTTAAAAAATACACAACAATTCTAGTAAAATTAAAAAGCGTTAAAATTCCAACGGCAACGGCAAAACACAATCATTTTTCGTTAGTAGGCATCAAGCGTCTCCAACATTCTCCCACCTGGGAAACTTTAAACTAAACGTTTTCCTTAAACAGAGGCTTGATACCTACCAATTACATTCCTTATACATAAGCAAATCTCTGAAGCACTTTTATTTCCGACCGTATAGACACGCGAACGCTTTTCATCTTTTAGCACTTCACTTCACTTTCTTCTCGATCAGGGCCCCCAGATATATCGGCTATGGGAGCGGTCGTTTCGTCGACAAATGAGTCTTCTGCCAGACTCAACACCTCCTCCTTCTCCAACGTACCTGGCGCAGTCTTCTCGAGAGGATAAAGTCTCTGGATCGGTCGAACCAGTTGACCGGTTTTCGTCTCTACCCGCAATAACCGCGTTTTACCATATCGCCTGGGTAACAGTGTAATGTCTAAATGGATAGCTTAGTACACAGCACATGTGAAAATACAAATCCATATTTTTCCAGTCTTCGAGAACACAGGACCCCCCAGATCAATACCTGTCACTTCAAAAGTGACCGCATCTCTAACTCGATCTAGTAGCAATTCTGTCGGAGTCATTTTCATCCCCCTTGCATTATACCGCTTACAAGATGTGCATGATGAAATGACTGATCGAATTGATCGCCGTCCTCTTTCCTCCACTTTCTGTTGATGCTTCTTGTAATACTGTCGTACTACATTATATATCTGCGTATTTCATGACGAAACCACATACATCCGTGCATCACAGTTCGTACAGCAGGTTGCTAAAATTTCCGTTTAGTTTAGAAGTCACATAAGTCCGGGATTTAAGTGGTTTCTTTAATATATCAGAATATTGTGCATTCTCAATTTGACACCTGGCACGTCAACGTAGGGGAAAGGGGGGTAAAGTGGAAGGGTTAGTTTAGAATGTAACGGTTGAGGGAGGCCTATATATTGCTGTTATTGTTATTGTTTTACTCATGCATGTTAGTGTTGCTTTAATAACCTGCAGATTTATGATGTTATGTATACTTATATTAAACTTATGCTTACTTTTAATGTAGACTATTACTCCATCGTTTTGATTATAGGGGCTATTGTTGTAGGCAATTTCATATCCATCCAGCTTGAAATAGTTGGTATCATAAATGTGCCATGTTTCAGTTAGTACTATGACGTCAAAATAGTCTTTGAAGTTGTTTAAAAGTATGACCAGTTCATCAAAATTTTTTGTTATACTACGTATATTTTGGTGGAATATGCTGAATCCTGTTTTTTTTCCTTCCGTTTCGAACAGTTTTTTACACAGTTCTACGTCGTATGTGTTATATGTTTCTATTTCATCTTGTTCAAAATCTCTGATAAATTGATCCATGTACTATTTACGTAGTCATAGTTGATCTGTTCTCTTGTATTGAATTGTAGTTAATTTGCTCTCTTGCGTTATTTATTCTTTTTTGTAGTATATGACAATTTTCGCTTGTTGCTGCATGTTTGGTGTCTAAGTTTTGTTGATACTTGTTGTTTGTAAAATTACAGTTAGTACAGCAAAGTTTATTTTCATCTTGGCAATTCAGGCTATTGTGATTTCCTGAGCAGTATTGACATGTCAGTTCCCTTTGGCAATCCCGTTTATTGTGGCCAAAGCCATAACAGTTCATGCATTGTTTAATGTTAATGTCTTCGACTACTTTACATGTTGTCCATCCTAAATTGATTGTTTCTTTTGTAATAATTTTTTTAAAGGTTTTTCCGTTCGTTTCTAAAAATATAATCCATTTACCACTTTTTTTCATCTGGGTTGCATATTTGATTTTGATATTTTTGTCTTCCTCTGTGATGTGGTGATTTTGTACAAGTTCCTCGAACAGTTCCTCCTCGGTATATTTTTTGTCCACTCCTATTATTTTTACTCTTGGGAGACCTGGTTTTGTAACAAAAGCATCATATTCCTTCATGTTTAGCTGTTTTGTTGCTTCTTCCATAAGTTTTTCTGTTGATTTGGGGTCTGTAGATTTAATTATAACACCTCCCTTTGCTATGTTTTTTATGCTTTGTATACTTATACCGGCTGTGGTGGGATTTATGCTGTTTCTGATTTCTTGTTTTGTTTTTTCCGCAGATTGCATTTGCTTTGCAATTCAATAAATGAATCCGCGTACCCTGTCTGCAGTTACGAGAATAGGCGACGCGACGACTAGTGCGCAGGGCGGCGAATATATCTAGCAAGTAGCACTGTATGTGTGTGCTGGATGCAATATGAAAATTGAATCCAGCAGTTCTCTGATAAGACTGCCACCTGTCCACCATCGCAAAGGGTTTCGTTTCGCTAATATCTACTTGTGCAAAGCCACTTTTCGATATATAAGTAATTGAATAATTTATTATAAATAATAATTAGCGTTAGGCATTCAATAGAGAAAGTTTTGATTTTGTTTTTAGTTTAGTTTTTCGGGCGCGATGGATGTAAATCCACAACCGGGTACAAGTACAGACACCCAGGATCAAGCTGAAAATGGTGATTTAAGGGAACATTTCTTAATAAATTTGAATGGTTTTTATGACATATTTGCTCATACCTACATAAACTATTACAAGCGGTATTTATTTACTCAACTTCAGGCAATTTGGTACCAGTCGACAGCGTTACTCAGTTTATTTCTTTTTTTTTTCAAAAAAAAATCCAGACCCCCTTTCTACCGAGATTCCGCGGATATCCCCATTTGAAAATTTCCTAATACAAATGCATGCCTCACTTCAAAAGTCACCGCACGCCACTGGCCCACAGTACTCAAAATAACATCCCACGGTTCACTACTATGTTTCAACATCATTCTCTACGGAATGTTCACTCACAAGATCAATTTTAATTCAAAAGTAGCACTATGCATCACTTTCCGAAGATCCAACAAGACCTTATTCACCTATTATGTATCCAGTTATCAATTTTAATCAATACAATCTTTTAAATAGGCTCTGTTACATGATAATGAAACTAATTATAAACAATTTCAGGTAAAAACCATCTTCCAATCATCAAAATAGTATCCTTTTATACATACATAAGGTATTACGAAACCAAAAATTACCTCATATTTAGGTTATCTCGTAAGATCAATATAGTTTAAGTATAGTTTATAATAATAATATTATATAGGGTAAATAACACAACAATATATATATATATATATACAGGGTGTTCAAATTGAAGCCGGCACTATTGCCAACTTTGTTACTGCTAAAGATACGATGTTGGTTAAATTACCAAAATAGTAGCGTTTTTTCTTCTGATTACGATGGTAAAATTTTAAAAACAATTGAACTTGGCGTTTTCGAGATATTAAAAAAAACAACATTTTCTTAAATGGACGACCCTGTATATTTTTGCACATTTTAAACGATAATTTAATTTTAAACAAAATTTATTAATACATAAATACCGTAAACTTACAAATAAACGAACTACAAGCATTTAAAGGAAAATCGTGTAGACATTGGCTAGATATCGAAAAATTAATACATTTTGCTTAATTAATAATTAATTGATAATTAATACACTTAAAACAACTATAAGGACGTAAAGGGAAAGCTAGTATTAAACTAAAAGAGTAAAAACAAACAAAAAACTTAGATCATGTGCTCGAAAACATTTCCGTCTTGTTCTATGCATTTTTGAGCACGTTTGTACACCATTCTAACAGCCTTTAAGATGGTTCGTCCGTCGATGTTGTTTATGATATTGCTGATGCTTTCTTGAAGATCATTCGTATTTTCATAGCGATTTTTATAAATTTCATTTTTTATAAATCCCCAGAAATAAAAATCCAGAGGTGTAAGGTCTGGCGAACGTGGTGGCCATAATATTGGTCTACGTGTACCTATCCAGCGATCTTGAGAAAGTTCTGTCAATAAACCAGCAACAGCGTGAGAATTGTGCGGTGGTGCACCATCTTGCTGGAAAATAACTTGTGGGTCATCAGCTACATTGAGATCATCTAAAAACTCCTCTATTGTATTTTGCAACAGTTCTGTGTACCGTTCACCTGTAAGAGTACCTTCGTAAAATACAGGCCCTACACTATTCTTCCCCCTATTAAGCCACACCATACATTTACACTAAAACGTCTTTGGGGATAATGAGGATGGTTACGCATAAGATTTTCTCGACTCCAGTAATGCTGGTTTTTTCGATTAAACATACCACAATTAGAAAAATTAGCTTCATCACTCCACAAAATGAAACGCAAAAAGTTCGGACTGCGCCTAACGCAATTAACAAACCATCGACAAATCTCCGCACGTCTTTCTTGATCACCTGCCATTCAAGTTTGAGTGAGTCTATACTTATACGGTACATACTTATTCTTTTTTAAAATATTATGAACAGTTCCCAGGCACAGTCCAAGATCACGCTTACATTCCCTTATTGAATTTTCCCGAAACGCTTCGAAATATGCCATAACATTAGTTTCAGCTTCTTCATTAAATATAAATCGTTTTCTTGGAACAGATTTAGCGAACACTTTATTATTTGACCTAAACTTTCGGTATAGAATCAAGAGATATTTTCGATTAGGCAAGATTCGTCCGGGAAATAACGCATTGTAATGTTTGAGAGCACGATGGGATTTTTTTGACAAACTATGTAACTTTCTAACATAGCACATTTTTCTAAATGTGTGAATGCCATTGTTAAAGCAAATTCAAATAGCTACTTACGGTGATTACAATATTATAATCTTGACAGGTACTATGTATCTTTTGTTATTGTCCTAGTTATCTGTGATAAGTTTAAAATTAATAGAAATAAATCGAGCAGCGATCTTTTGTTCATATTAGATGATAGATGATTGATTGATTGATTGATTTGAAAGAGCGAGATCTAGGACGCGGTTTTCCAAGTATCTCTAAGCACTGTAGCAATCATTGGCTTATTGTACACCCTAACTAAGAATTTTGCCTATCTGGGGTAATTCCAACTCCAGTAGTGATTTTTAACGTGTCACACATCGTAGTGGCACGGGACCTACGACTTGACTTCTTATCCGACAAAAGGCGCATTTTTAGATTTTTCCCCGCTAGAAAAATCTCGCCGACCTTGGCCAAGTTCGAACCCGCGTCCCTCGGATCTAAAGGCAAACGCGCTAACCACTAGACCACCGAGGCATTTATGTATTAATAAATTTTGTTTAAAATTAAATTATCGTTTAAAATGTGCAAAAATATACAGGGTATTCCATTTAAAAAAATGTTGTTTTTTTTAATATCTCGAAAACGCGAAGTTCAATTGTTTTTAAAATTTTACCATCGTAATCGGAAGGAAAAACGCTACTACTTTCGTAATTTAACCAACATCGTATCTTTAGTAGTAACAAAGTTGGCAATAGTGCCGACTTCAATTTGAACACCCTGTATATATTAAAACATTATTAATAGGAATCAATTCTGTAGGATTCCTTTCATAAAACTTCGATTTTTTTTATTTCCTTTGGTTCTTTTGCTTAATATCTTTGCTAATGTTTTGGTATCATTTGGAGCAATAACCTGTTTTGAATTAATGCGAAACAATATACATAATATGTAGTTAATACGAAAATAGATTGTCAGGTACTTGAGACACAGACGGAATAGAGTAGTTGAAGTTAACAGCTGAAAGGAACATAACCTTCTTGTTTAACCTAAAAGTTTTTTAAATTTATTTAACAATAATTTTTTATATGATGTTTATTGCAGTGAAATGTAAAAAATGTAGAGGTATGCTGTTTGACAACTCTGCGTGCCACTCTCTGTTAATTAATGCACATAGTTTACTCCGAACCTCCTCTAGACAAACTGAATCTTGTTCTTCGTTAACAGAAGAAAATCTTCTGTTCATCAGTGAAGACTCTTTACCGGATTGGATTCGAAACAGCATAGAAGGTCATAACTGGGCCAAAGGGAAACTCAACTGCAAGCATTGTGGTGCAAGAATTGGCGCTTTTGATTTTATATCCGGCATAAAATGTGCTTGCAATGAATTCATCTTACCTGCTGTACATATAATTAAAAGTAAAGTTGATGTCTCAACAGTGGCTAGTACATAGTAGGACAGTTTTGTATTTAAAATTGTTAAAGTTGTTGAAATAAAAAATTACACTTGGAATACAAAATATTTATTAAATTGTAAAATATAAAAATTGTAATAGATAATATAAATTTCACAAGAGCAGACTTATTATCAAATAGTGCCTACACCATAAATGAATGTCAGAAAATTCGATATGTGTAACTTATTGCATAAATGCATGTTGTGGACGAATTTTTGGTTATTTACCTACCTATCCTATATTATAAAAGAATCCCATTAGAATATACTGAGTATTTCACTACTCATTACAAATGTTGCATATGTTAGTAACACATACAATTGAAATATTTTAAATAAATTGTGTATATAAATAATTATAAAAAACACGGTTTAACTAATATCCGATTAAAGCTACGAAAATATGCAAAAATTTGTCACAATATTAAAGGTGGTTATTTGATGTCTCTTACACTGAAAAAAAGTCAAGTGTAAAAATAATACCTAAAAATTACCTACTTTTGTACAATAACAAAATAAAAAAACAAAGTTTTACTCTTTTCGAGACACATTTGAAGTGTTATGGTTAAAGCTCCCAAAAAGTATTACATTACATCTTGCAGATCTACCCAAATCTTAAAATTAATAAAATGGAAGTATTTCTACTGCTGTTTGCAACCGTCCTTTGACTTCTTTTTAGCTTTTTTTTCCAGTGATGCTGTTCTTCTTTGGCCCTGAATGGGCATGTATGGAGGCACAGGGCTGGAATCATCCTCATGCTCCGATATGTCCGGGGGCGGCAGCAGAATTCCTGGACTGCTACTAGAAGTGCTAGTTGTAACAGTACTGGAAGAGGTATCACAATAAGGCACTGAATGTTGGCTTCGACGGGTGTAAGTGGGATCGATGGCCATGGCAATGTTCATGTGGTGTGAAGGTGATGGTAGCTGGTTATCAGACTCTGGATCCGGATAACGGGGCTTACTAGGATAGTTCAGCTTCAGATCAAGATGAGTGGGTCTCACTGGAAGCGGCACATCACTGTTGTTAATTTTTTCAGCTGGGTAATTCAAGAAACCGTTAAAAACTTTAGAAGAATCTTGACTATATTGAGTATCATAATTTTTCCTGGGCGAATAATTCTGTTTTAAGTTAAGGTCGTGAGTTTTAGGAGGTATAACATCTACTGGGAAACTATAATTAATATCTTCTTCTGTACAAATAGCCTCATTGGTAGGGTATTTTTGTATGTGTTGAGGACTGTAAGCTTTGTTGATATTCTGAGGCATTGGGAGCAGATCAGCTGGGTTTGAATATGAATCGTCCGGCATAATTTGGTGAATGTCTTGCTCTTGGATTTGTTGCTGTTTCTTGGCTAAAGCCTTTTGTTTGGCTCGTTCCCTGGCACGTTTCGCCTTTTGCCGCTCTCTTTCTTGTAACAACTTTGCCAATTCTTTATCCTGAGCTTCTATAGCTAACAAGCGGTCCCGGTTTAGTTGAGACATCTCACTTGCATCCTCTTGCTGCTGCAATTGGCGAGCCAACAAAGCATCTTTCTGTTCCTGCACTTCTCGTTCGCTTATTTCATCCAATGGTAAACCAACCTCGGCAATATCTATTCGATCAAATTGATTCGCGAGATCTTCAGAGTCCTTATACGGTTCTGTGTATAAATACTGCTCCTGTGAAATGTTAACATTGTTAGTATTAGGGCTTAAAATGTTACTACTATCACAGGGTAAGGGCATCGCCAAAGCCTGCCTCCTTGGTGAATTCGCGTGATAATTGTGGCCTTCAGGATAGAACGGAGAGGGAGGCAACCGTGGAGAAGAAGTCATAGGTCTTTGTGGAGATTGGTGTGGCGGGAAATCTTTATCTTGAACCAAAATGTGACGGGCAACATGTTCATCTTGTACTTCAAGGGCACGTCGCTTGGCCCTTTCTTCACGTTCAATTTTATCTGCCAATTGTTTCGCGTACATATTATCAATTTCCTCTTGCTCCGCGAGCATTTGATGGTACACTGCTGCAGCTTGCTCGGCAAGCTGCTGTTCTCGCAACTGCTCATCAAGGGCTCGAGGAAAGTCCTCACGTACCACTGCATTACGAAACTTGTTACCTTGGTAGTGATCGCTGATTTCTTGGTTTTGTAAACGGTACGCGAGGGCCCCATCCTCTCGCACTGTCCACTCCTTGCAGACTTCGTTCACTCTGCCTAGTTTTGGAAGTGTGTCGCCCCCTTCTGGTTTTGCATTAGCCATTTGGTTTTGAAAAATTCTGTTAATTAAACAGTATTGTTCGTTGAACTAGTTGTTCCACTTATAAGGGCGGAAAAGGGGGTCACTGATCACAGCCATTTAACGAAAGCTGTGTTTGAATGAGTACACACCAACTCACCGCATAGGTATTTCTTAATAAATAAAAATATTGCAACCTGCAACACGACCTTAGGCCATTTTGAGCGATTGAAATATCTGCACTTTTGTATGGTAATTTTCACTTTTAAACTTTATTTTTTTGAGGTTAATTTAAATACTGGATACTCTCAATATCAAGTTTCTGCACAGTATTTTTTTAAATACAAAATGTGGCCTTGCTATGTTTTCATGTGCATCAACCTGTTTTAACCGGACACCTGCAAAGAAATTGCCTAATGCTAGATAAAGATATACATATTACGGTTATTTGTACTAGAAAAAGAAAACATATCGTGTTTATTCCAAGTTGAAAAACAAGTTTGACAGTTGTATATAACCTACAACTTAATTGACGTACGTGATATGTAAAACGATTAAATAATTTAAGGGTCTTATAAAGAAATTTTTAAAATAAATAATAGAAACATTGGGATTACCTAACGTCCGTAAAGTTAGCTTCGTTGTATTTATAAACATTTTGTAAAAATTAGTAAAACCGCCGCTGTTCACAATAGCCTTAAAAGCAACTTAAAATACTTTGACAATCTTTTAAAACAGGAAAATTTGGAAATGCACAAGTTGGGACAACATCGAAAACGTATTTTTATGTCGCAATTGCCAAATATAAATAAGTACCAAAGACAATTTACAGTAGAACACAAAATATTTGGCTTGGCATTGTTTAAATTCAGCACGAAGACGTACAGGTTGTTGTCTAATTTAATTAGTGTACCTAGTCCATAAACATTGATAAAAGTAAGTCATTCTTCACATTCCTGTTAAACCCAGTACTTATGAAGCTGTTTAACAGCTTAAGATATCGCACTGATTCAAGAATGACCCGAAGAATACTGTGTTAATATTTGATCAAATGTCATTGCAGCCAGATGTTTATTATTTAAAACACGAAAATGTTGAGGTTTCATAGAGAATGGTGTTAACAGGAATAATGATTTTGCAGACCATATCAGTGTGGATGCTAAAAAGTATTGGCAAAGAGCATTGGAAACAACCAATTGCATATGTTTACTGTAAATCTCATAGCATCATCAGAGGACTTCATGAGATTGTTTAAATTATTAAAAGCGTATGATATTGAACTACAATTTGTAGCTTCTGTCGGTGACCAAGGTGCCACTAATAGTAAGGCAGTGTGTAATTTAGTGAATGATACTCAAGATAATGCATTGTTTGGTCCCCCTTATCTTATGAAGTGTATTCGTATTAATTTATTAACAACAAATTTAAAATATTACCTAGACTACTTATTCGTACCACAAAATGGTCACATATACTAAATGCGTATTTTAGGCACAGTGTCCTCCCCCATGATGTGCAGTCCAAACACTGGTCTTTCCTCTTCATTTTCTCATAATTCCCGCTTTGTGAATCTTCAATGATTTGTTTAATATTTTTAAAGCAAGGTCTTTTTTAGGGTTTTTTTTATAGACGGTGGTAATATGAGGATCATGACAAATCTAGCAGATTGGCATGTATAACTGACAAAATGAAGATTTGCAAATATACTCAGGTGGTTAGCAATACTGCAGAAACCATAATATCACCGATACGTCACGAACAAACAACTAGTGTTGATGGTTAAAGGAATGTTATTACACTTTTTTGATAAATTGTTTCATAATGTCAGGGGAGGTATAAGAAGTGGGAAATAAATAAACATGTAATGAGGGCCAACAAAAACTAAGGAAGAATGTTGTCAAAAAGGTTATTGGGATAAGGCCATCCCTGTATTAAACAACATGGAATTTCAAAATTTTAAGCCAGGGATTGTATCTGTCCAGAAGTTCTAAAAAACTGGCTGTTTACATTGTAGAGCTTTAAAGTTTTTGCAGAAGCCTCTAGGGCATTTTGATTTCACCAGTTTTTCTACTCGAGTTTTTAATCAAGGGCTCCTAGAATATTTTAGCCAATTTGGACAACATGACTATCGTATATTAAACCTCACCTATTCTGCTTTTGAGCTTCGTTTTAAGTCCATTGATGTGCTTCAAATAGTGCACATGATGCGAGTTCAGGCTTTCTAGTTGCAGGAAAAAAATGTGTTACACATTATTTGACTCTAATAGAATATTCTTTCAGTATACCTCTATTACCAGAATGTCTTTCTGCCAGTGACAATCTTAAAATCGTAGAACAAATACTATTTTAAATTTAAGTATTTATCTGTAAAAAAATATTTTAAAAATTCAAATGTGTGCAATGAATTTGTTACACAAAGGTTATCCTGCTGAAACCCATCAGTTTGTTGATAGAGGTGTTGGCAGCAGAAGAGTTGATTGTACTGTAAAGTTTACCACAACCATGATTACCGTAACAAATATGTGCCACTACTTTATATCCAGAGTGTCATACTAATGGATTTTTTCCAAAAACTTAAATCCTTTATTTTGGGCATAGTTAATTTTAATATTCGAATGTTTACATGATATATTAGAAGAAAGATTTTATTGATAATTATGTCGATGCCCAAGCTCATAATTATTGTGGTTGTATGAATAAGATTATTATAGACAAACAAAAGCGGTCAACTTTATATACAGATGTATTAAAACTGCATCAAACATGTTTAAATGAAAAATAAACGGATTTTTGTACACATTTGCTGTCTTTTATTTAATGTGGTTAGAATAAGAAATATTTAAAACATTGTTTCAGTTTTTTGCAGACAACTTTTATGCAAAATTTTGAACTAATGGGTTTAAAATACAGTTGAACTTTGCTAACCCGAACCTCTATAATTGAAATTATTTACTCGAACTAGAAGCTGTTTCACAACAAAATGCCTACTCCAATGTTCCATGTTTTTATATCGTTAAGTCAAACGTCAATAAGCCGAATTTTTTGATAGTCAAAACTTTTTGAAATTGATCTTAAATAGTATAGTATAGTATAGCATTCATTGTAGACATCGAACAGCGCATATTTTTCGATCTTGCAATATAATAAATATTAAATATGGAGGTGGACCCAGGTTGGAGTGGCAGAAAACGATGCATAAATCAATGAGTGATAGAAACTTAATACCAGAAGATGATGATGAACACACACACACATAATAAGCATATATTAATTTTCACTCTCACGAAAACAAAACCAAATTATTCTAAATTACAGACTGAGAAGCAGATGCGAAATTAAAGCTAAACTCTGTATTTGTAACAAGACTTAAGTAACTGGAGGGAGGCCCTAAATTCCAACTAAGCAAACCGGAAAACACTACAAATTTATATTTTTTGAAGACTTAGCATTTTAAAGATCAATATTGCTACATTTATAATCGCCTACAAGCTAAGCTCAAAACTTTTGCGTGTTGGATCTTTCCCTGTCACTGGCCAATTGTTAATTTTAATGGTTATATTTGTAACATTTGCTTACCTTTAGAAGTCAGGAAGCACTACACATCACATTGAGAATTCGAAGCAGACTGAACCCTTTTCACTTTCACCACACGGTAACTGCATTTGCGTCATACTCCATAATACAATTGTAGCAAAAAAATGAGCAGTCGTGACGCATTCAGTAGTAAAAACGAAACCTGCGTCAGAGATAAGTAATTTTTTTGTTCGTTTGACGTATGTTCGAATTACGTACGTATTCTAATTCTGAAGTAGTAAATAAAAAAAAATTAGAATGATCGGTCTATTATTTGTAACAAAGTGAAATGTGTAAGTTAAGTGTAAGTATTGTCACGTTCCAGACATTTTTTAGAATATACAAACTGAAATATTTTGAGTACAATTTTCCTATTTTGTTTATACACATTAGAATATTAATGTTTGTTGGCTGGTATGTAACATAATTGTAAACGCTAGTGCACGTAGATGTTACGATTTTTCAAATACGAAAATAATTCTGGATGACCATTTATATAATCATACTTATAAATCAGTAAAACATTACTACAGGTGCAGTGATGTTGAAGTTGAAGTGTAGCTAGGGTAACAACACACTGGATGTTGATTTCGGACTTGGTTCAGTCTTCTATTCCAAAACTTCCAATAGCGGGGAATTCACAAACAATATTAAAGAAATTTTAGCAGTTGAAAATTCTCAAAAAAAAAAGATTTCAATTACTTATGCAAAATATCAAATTGCCAATTTGTTAAAAGACATGTCAACAACAGACAAACATTCAAATTACAACGCAAACCAACATAACAATTTACTGCTTGCATCAGTTAAAGAAAAAATCGCAACAAGCAATCTGATTTCTGTTAGAACAGATAAAGGTAATGTTATTTTACATAAAGATGATTACATACAAGAAGTTAATAATTTTATAACGACTTCAAATTTAGAAACCTTAAATAGAGATCCCACAAAAAAAACACAGCAAACTAAAATAAACATTAAATAACTGCAATGTTACCTTAACAGAATATGAGAAAAGAAAAATAATACACCCAAACCCACCACCACCAAAATTATACGGTTTAATAAAAATACATAAACCTCAAATGCCTATTAGACCGGTAGTTGGTAGTATTGTACATAAACGCACCCAAGCACATGTTAGCCAAAACATTAAATAATATAGTTGCCAGTTTAGAATACATACCAAAATATTCAGTTAAAAATTCTTCCGAATTAACCAATAAGTTGTCCAGTTTAACTTTACCATCATTATACAAACTATTTAATTTCGATGTCATCAATATGTTTTCACAAATACACCCTCAAGAATGTATTCCTTTGTTCAATAATATTTTTATCAACAACAATGCTGAATTAACAAAACGAAATGAGTTGATTCAATTATTCGAACTTTGTATTAATCAAAATTATTTTATTTTCAATGATCAAATTTATCATCAGAAAGAAGGTTTACCAATAGGAAGTCCAATTTCACCACTTCTAGCTAATATATTTATGGAACATTTAGAACATCGAATTTTTGAATGAAATCAATCTTAGAAAATTATAGGAGTATTTTTGTTCCGTTACGTTGATGACATTTTAACATGTTTTAATAGTTCATTTGAGTTTATTGGTGATTTCTTAACGTTTATTACTACTCTACACTCAAACATAAACTTTACATTAGAAATAGAACAAAACAGATGCATTAATTATTTAGAGTTAAACTTAAAAATTATTTTCAAAAACAAAACTCGAATACTCGATAGAAAATCTACACAAACAGTTATCACAATACAACAGGACTCGTGTCACCACAAAACATAAATTAGCAGCCTGTAGGTCATTGATACATAGAGCTCTAACAGCTCCCCTAAATAACAGTGATAACACCAAAGAGATTTCGATTATTAAACAAATTGCACACAATAATGGATACAACACAAAACTGATATATACACTAATCAAAAAGAAGGATTATAAATTAGCAATTCAATGAATATATTCGAAAGACCACTCTGAAAATGTTAAATATATTTAAATTCCTTATTTTGGTGATATATCGGAGAAAATTGCTAAAATTATAATCAAAACAAGTAATTTAAGAAAAATTAATAATAGAAAATTTAAAGTAATTTATTAAACAACAAAAAAAAAACACTCTCAACATCTTATTTAACGCAAAACACAGAACTAACTCCCAATAGATATAAAATCGATTATAAAAATG